>JAOPUG010000090.1:589370-609428 GCA_027564375.1 Micropterix facetella | reverse complement strand
GTATATTTTATTTTCTATTAATTTCAATACTTTTGGTGTTTTCTGTTAAATAGTTATATTTTTTATTAACTATTTAATTGCCGTTTTTGGTATAATTGCTATTTAAATGTTTTAATTCTATTTTTTAGTCTATTGAAGCATATTTTTTTGTTATATTTTTTAATCCCTTTTAGTAAACTAGTTATTCTGCTTTTAAACATGTATGACATTTGGCCTTCTTCTTTTACTATATTTAAAATGTTTGCCCTAGAGCAAGTTTTCACTTAGTTGGGCGGCATGAGACTGATCATATCGTACAAGTGTGACATAACTTGCTGTGGGTTTATTTATTCGATTAAATTAGTTTTCGTTCAGCATCAATGTTACTTTCTGTTACTGCTATCGCCAGCCAGCCTTCGCGATTATATAAGCCGAGCGACGTGTAGCAGTGCGTCAAAAATATCCAGTATTAATTACTAATTTATCAGCATTAAAGTTACAAGTACTGAAAGCAAAGCATTTTGAGAAAGATTACCTCATTTATACTTTCGAAATTTACCGAATAGTGTTGGTCAATTTCCGACAGAATTGAGAGCTGAACTAACCTCGTTTGATTAGATAGGTTTCTATAGTCTATGTTTGAGAAGCAAAAGGAAAGCAAGGAAGCGGTCTTTATATATCATTACATATCGACAGCAAAAGCGTTCATAATGCTGTTTAAAACATTATTTGATTATGTAATTCGATTTTAAGTTGATTGACTATTTTTATTTGTACTAACTTACTGTAGTAACTGCTACTAATTATTATTGTAACTGCTAGATACTCTATTTTGTACTCCACAATCAGTGTTTAGTTATTATATTGATATTTTAGTTGTGGTAATTAGGGAATCATTTTTGAAGACAGCGCCAGTTATGTATTGAATATTTAATTCTACATCTTTTACAGATTTTATGAATAAATTGAAATTGAAAACTCATACTTACATGCAACACTGGTAAAGTGGAGCTAAAATATCCATAACGTCCACATGAGGATTTCCCAATCCTTTCCCATTATCCATCAACAGAACCCGCTGATTAAAAATGTCGTAATGGTGCCTATCGCCATTTTGCAACAAAAAATCAAAGATGCCAGCATCGACGAAATCGAGGATGCGACTGACGGGCAGCATCGTCTCGACTTTCTTGCAGTATTTTGCATCGTTTTGCCACTTTGCTGGATTTTTTTTGTACGTACGCATCCAAGGCGATTTATGAAAACTAAAAGCGCCCTGCACAACTAATATGGCCGCCCCTTCCAAATATCCGCTCTTCTCATCTGCGCAAGCTGTGATTTTTGGGTTGCAATACAGACATTCGCCGTAGACGCACATTTTATTGTCCTTTAAAACCATGGTTTTTTTCAACGCGGCAGTGCCGAGTAGCCATACATCTTTCTTGAGGTGAATTTGACGAATGACTGAAACTGGCGCCAGCCGGATATTTAGCAACAGTGACAGGATAAATCCTACAACTTCAGAATTGTGTCGATCAAAACCTCCATAGATCAAGTCTTCGATTACATGATTTTTTTCATACCATTTCGGTTTGAATATCACCGTCTGATTACCCTGCAAGGTATTTTTAAAATTATTAGTAGTTTTTCTATCACCGCATCTAAACAAATTCTTACGTCTAATGTGAGCAGCAATTTTAACTGTGTTCCCTTTTTAGCGTTTTCAGCCTTGGTGATCCTTGTTGACTTCAATGCAGTTATAACTTGCGTCAGCGCTTTCCCCGCCGCAGGAAATATGCTTTCTCTATTCGGCCACTAAAAAAAAACACATAATATTAGGACTTTACCTACACTAACAATTTCATTTTGGCAACTTTTTTTTTAAATGATTTTTTTTTCTTGGACCAGCAAAGGACTGGCAATTGTTGATGGGCACACATGAGAAGCATTACCAAATGCCTTCAGAAATCTGTACCACAGCATACAGACCGGACATATTCTCCAAAACGACAAAGCATATAATAATTGTTGAACTTACCGTTCCATGGGAGATTAACATACCGAAGGACACAACTTCGAAGTAAGCAAGTACTGCAACTTAGTAGACAGGATAGTGAGAAACGGATTCAAGATTGATCTGTCCTCCATGGAAGTCGGAGCCAGAGGACTACCAGCGAAGTCATTCTACAGTCTTTTCAAGAATCTAGACCTGCTAAGATCGGCGCTGAGCACATATATGGAGAGAGCATAGAAAACATTGCTGGAGGCATCCTACATAATATGGATATATAGTTGGATTTAAGATTCATGCTACGGACGAACCCGCCACCCAGAGGCGTTTCAACGAACTCTAAAAACTCCTATGTTGACAAAAAAAATCCCACGTATCCATCAACTCCCACTGCCCGCCAAAGTCCTAATCCTTACCACGAGGCGCTGGGAATGTTCAAACCCAGTGGGGTATGCTCGTGCCCTCGATCCCAAATTTAGATGGATTTCTCCATCCACCCGTTTGGTTTCGGGCTCAAAGATTTTATAATTCGGTATTCCGTAACTCAGAAATTTCGCAGACTCAAGGTGTCCTTTACTTGGCCCTACCCGAGATTGGGTGGCCAACGGATCATTTCTAAGGATAGGTGAGATCAGGTCAACATCTACTCCCGCGTCTTAGGTCACGTTACACTTCCAGACCCTCCGGCTATTAGTCAATTAAGCAAGGCCAGTAAACCGACCAATACATCAACCGTCCTGAGGTGTTCACCCAGATCCAGCCGCATAGCGCAGTCTCCGGTTTTGTCCCTCTTCAGACTCATAGGACCCAAGCTGCACAACCCCAATAGGCTCCACAGAATATGGATAGGTAGAGAAAGGGAGGTCGAGGGCGGGACTGGTGCTTCTCCGTGTCCTAGTCATCGCAGACTAGCTGATGAGGGCTTGTAGCGAGCCGAAACATAACGTACGCTGAAGAACTGTAGAGCGGCCGCTTACTAGTACCGCCCTTGTCTGGTGCCTTCATACTGCCAATGGGCCTGGATTTGTTCGGTGAAGCTATTGCAAGCTGAGTTCAACATCTTCCTTTGTGACAAATTTTAATAAATGAATCTGATTTGATAGATAAGCTACAGCTAACCGTAATGTTAAGTTAATTTCCTATTTCTATATTATTTATATATTAGGGTGATAATAGGGTGATTAGCACACATAATGGTATCCAATTACTTTCAGAAGCACACAACCTGAAAATTTCATAATTCACTAGTCAGAATGCTAACCAATAACACCTGTTATGAACATTCAAGAACCTCGACTCCCACTAAATATGACTATACTACAGAATGGGCAGTCAGTATTATGTGGCTGCTGTCTTCCATGAGAGCCAGTTGTCGTTTCATCGAGTTTACCAGCTATATTCTCTAGACTGGGAACTTGGTCCATAGACCGGACCCGGGCAGAGCGATGTCTACTTCAGAGCGGGATAACCGATCCATGGTGACAACATCTTTGTAAAGCCGTCACCTTACTGCAGTTCAGGTGCAAAGGCAAGTCCGAGCAACATGTGCAGTGGCTTTAAGTGTAAATACAGTCAGTAGAAGACTGAGGGAAGCAAACCTGAGTATTCACAAGACCAGGTTTAACTGCAGTGCCAGTTCGCTAGGGTGCATCTTAGGGCAATAGGGTGCTGGGCTTTACACCGATGAGTGCAGGATTTGCCTTCATAGCAGCAATAGAAAAACAAAAGTGCACAGACGGCTGTGCACAGTGCTGTTTTGAAGAATGGGTCAGTTTTTGGGGCAGTTCCACTACGATTTGAGGTGGCATATAACTTGATGGTCGGACTGGCCTTGTATTTGCTGGTGGTTGTGATAGAGGGGTTTGACGTCTCATTGATACATTCTGGGGATACTTGAGGAAATGTGGTGTCATACTCCAGGCTAATTGGTGAAAACTTCATGTTAATGCACGATAACGCAAAGCGGTATATTTGCGGATGTCAGTGTTCAGGCGATAGACTGGCCACCACAAAGCCCCAATATAAACTTGCTAGAAAATGTATGGGACCAACTAAATTGCAAATTAAAAACAAGAGTTATCATACGGGGCACCATTCTGGAGCTAAAGGCTACTTCACATGAGGAATAGGCTAAGATCACACAACTTATAGCCCGTTTACATTCAGCCCCTACCACTGCTGCTTGCACTGGCAGAAGGCTGTCGTAAATACTGCTGTAAATACTGCCATGGCAGGATCGAGCGCAGTGAGTGTTTACATACTGCCACTCACGCTGCCCGTCCTTTGACTTCCGCACGAAAAACCGCCCATTGGACATACTACTCCATCGCTCACTTCGCGTTTGACTTTGGGCAATGGAAGATGTTGAAGTAATTACTGAGATACTTAAAAGATGTGCAATTAAAAATAAAACCAAATTGTCATTGTAGAAGATGGTGGATGATATTAATTCATCGTAATAGAATGCTGTAAATATAATTTCTGTATATGTGTAAACGGAAATAATTCTAAATTGTATTGTAAATTGCAATTTCGAGTTCGAGTAGTTCTAAAAATCCTATTGTTTTCTCGTTCTCTCCAGTCCAATTGGCATTTTGGGAAATGGCATGCGCTTTGGCGCTGCCCACTTCCCTGCTGAAAGGGGGTGAATGTAAATGGGCTAATAGGATCGTAACTCTCATCAGAAACAGTAATTATTTCAAGAAGGGGAATACAAAGTAATAATCTTGTATATCAATCTTGTACAATAACACTATTTAATTACATAATAATTGAAGTCTATTTATGAAAATATTAAAAACAAAAAAAATGTTTTTATTCAAAAGATTATTTAATTTGTTTTCAAATGATGTACAATTTATTATTTATTATTTTAAGGTGTATGAAAAATGTGCCGGAATTAAAATATGCCGGGTGATTCAATTTTATTGGCACTTAGTGTAGGTAACTACTTAATAGATCAAATGCTGAGAAATGTGCTATCGTTGTTTTACACGGAAAAATAATATTTTAAGGTTTAATTATACTGTCAAGGGTTTCTCAATAACCAAGAAAAATGCAACCCGGGATCTAGTTCTTTTAGATAGTAAATTGTTATTCAACTCTCACAAAGATAGTATCACAAAAAAGCATATAGTATTTTAGGTTTCGTTCTTCGACCTTTAAAACAGTTCTCCGAAAACAATTCTCTTGAACTACGCATTCGTCCGCAGTCACCTCGAATATGCTTCTCAAATCTGGTAACCTAGCTGTAATGTTCACGTAAAGAGAATTGAACGTATTCAAAATTTGTTCTTGAAACATTTGAACTACCGCTCCTTTTTGTCGTTTCCCAATTCCAATGAAACAGCCACTTTTCACGGGCTTCAATCATTACAATAACGAATAAAATGTGCAGATGTGGTGTATTTCCATAAGTAGGTTGCATCGATTGCTCTGATCTGCTCGGAATGTACTATCGCGACTCACTCACCAAACGGATTTATTCCACCTTCCGCAGGTTAGCCCTAATTATGCACAAAACTGTTACATTTATAGGGTAAGTAAAATTTGTAATATGCAGCTAGGCAATACTGACGTATTCAAACCGTCATATATCGCTCTCAAGAAGGCAATGATTAAAGACGGTGTTGACATATCATTGTAAATTACAATAGAATTAATATATATTTATGAGGATATTTAAATAGCATGTATGTTTCTATAATATAATATAATATAATGTGTATTCGTATTACATTTATTTACTTATTATGACCCTCCCTTCTCACCTTCCCTATATGTGTTTATTTTTCTAACAAACAAAAGAGGTTTTTAAGTGGAAATATGTAATTAGCTTTGTATTGTAATTTATTACTTTTGTATCTAATGTCCTGAATTAGCTGTGTTTCCTAAATAATAATAAAAAACCAATAAAATAAAAGGACTCTTTAGTTACCTTTTTTGAAATTTCCCACACTTTCTCCAGGGGTTCATCTTTGCATGTACTGGAATTCAGATGATCGCGCAGCTCAAACAGTATCGGGAAGAATTCAGGATTTTTATTCCTGTATACGGGAGCCAATTTTAAAAAATGATGCCTAATATTCTCTTCAATCAAGAATGTCTCATTTTTGCGATTGTGTTGCTCTTCCGCTCTTGGTCCACTATCATTATTTGATATGACACTCACACTGTAAACATTGAAGACTAAACATACAATTAAAATAATGGAAAGAACGAGCAGTACGGCGACGTTGATGCGACGGCGAGGCATTTTTTAGTGTATCGTGCTGCACAGTTTGACTGGTCAGCCATCTATAATAATGTATTCCTAGTGGATAACAGATGAGACGATGGCACCCATAAAGTTTGAAAGAGTCGCTCCGGCCGTCTCAAATTGAAATAGCAGGTGCGATGTCACAAAACTGTAACAAAGAAAAATCAATTGTTTCATATCTGGTTTAAAATTTCCTAATCAAGCATTCCTCGGACTCATCAGGCTTGCTATTCTCCCATGGCTTCTTGTAGTTTTAATGTTTATTTGCAGCTTAAAACATGATAAGAAATACAAGAGTGAAATGAGTGTGATCTTTAAAAAGTATTTAATAATCATTTTTAAAAAAACCACATAACGGCATATAAGTATAAAATTGTCATAACGTCGCTCGTGAATCAAGCATGCGATTAATGCAACGCTAAGAATTTTCCGCACGGGATGGAACATCATGTCCTTAGGACAATTGGTTAGGGAAAATATCACGAGACAGGGGGAAAATATATGTGTAGTAACAGCAGCAGTTTGCTGCCTACCCGCATAAAACGGATGACAATTGACAGCAATTCAGTCTACCCTGGACAATGGATATTGCAACATTGCCGAAATGTCGGGTGCTACAAAGTTCACTCAGTAAATTCGTTTTATCTTATTTATAATGTTAAACATCCACAATAGTCTTCAATTTCAGACAATATAAAAATTGAAGAACTAGATAAAATTACCACAGTGAAATCCTTATCTAAATATTATTACAAAAAATAAGTAGAGACTGAAGTAAAAATTTATATGATAACAAAATCAAAAGAAAAAACCAATAGTTAATTCAAATAACAGGAAAAATTGAGATATACATCGGCAACTTTGGCCTGCCCTGTGATCGGTAATCCCTGACTTAACCAAAATGGCTTTAAACCTATTCCAATAAGTTTCTCTCGATTCCAAAAATACCCATATACGCTATGCTTGCTCTAATTGGTCAGATCCTCCTACAGGCCAAGTAAATCAGGATATACCTGCAGCAGCACTCAAATGTCTTAAAACTTATTCAAACAAGTTTCTCTCGTCATCACGATTTCAAAAATACCCAGACATCAGAAAAAATAGAAAGTTTATTTAATATAAAAAGTTAAAAAATGATTTCTTGACTATATAGGTTGCTCAAGGACAGAAAACGAAATTCTGTGACTACCTGTTAAAGAATAATATACCTGCATACATTTACTATTAAAATTCGTTTTGGGACATATAATGAAATATAACAAAATTCACTGGATAACTATAATATATTATATACCTATGGAATATTATATTGGATCGTTAGATTTATGTATAGATGTAGGTATGTGTATAGGTGTATAAGTTTATGTGTGTGTGTGTGTGTTTGTGTGTGTGAGTGTGTATGTATGATAAATATTGTTAATTATGTATATGTCAGTTATGTTTTTCCCCTAAGATACAGGCTATATCCTGCCTAGTTGGGTAAGCGCTGAGCATGGTTATGGGACGTCTTTTGCTTCGCACCATTACCCATTATGACCACTATATGTATTTCCGTCGTTTGTTGTTGAAATAAATAATTTAAAAAATAAATGTTGTATTGAAGGACTTGCAAGCGACCCCTGAAGTAGTAAGCGAAATCTTTGTATTATGGGCAGATCAAGGAGAGTATCATTTTGCATCTCACCAAGTGAAATACGAAGATGATACATAACTGTTGTATTGAACGACTTGTAGACGATCCCTGAAGTAGCCAGCAAAGGCTTTGCATCATTGGCAGATCAAGGAGACAGTATCATTTTGAATATTGTGGATTAGGCAACCTTAACTGTCGAGCTATCAAACGGCGGATAAGCAAGCTGGTATCCTGTATTTATGTACTTCCACCTCGAATGATGGGAGAAAATATACAAGGACAAAAAATACCAAGTTCCAATTGAAAAAAACACATAATCAGAGCTGTACCCTCAAGAATTAGGTAAGGTAGAAATATAACGTCTATAAAATTATTAGGTCTATAAAATTAATTAGTTCTATAAAATTATTTGAAGAAAATTGCCAACCTTCGCTAATCTGGATACGCACCATATGCTCGTTGGCTGAGAAACGTAGTGCCATAGCTCTTCATCTATATTTGCTGGCAAGGAAATAGACTAAAATAAAATCAAATCCAACATTGAAAAACTGCATCGGTTAGAGATGACGTCTGCTGTCAAAACGAGTCAAAACATACAATTTGCCATCGACAAGCAAGGTGACGGGACGACGACTCGTCTATCCATAGAGGTCTTTTTCCAGTGTTGCCAAGGTCTGTCGAGACTGATGATTGATAGCTAGGATTATTGGTCCTAGATTGATAGCGATCCAAAAATGCATCTGGCGACTTTTATTAGCATTACTTAGTCTCCGTTTATAAGAAGCCGCGAAATAGAAAATGAAAAGGCCTATCGGTATTATTGGAACGTATGCTGGTCAATGCTGTGGTACTGGTTTTCTACCCTTTTTGAGGTTTTAAAGGTTTATGTGCAATGATTTCTAGTTTTTTCTGGGATTTTCAGTAGCCTTTTAGATATCTACAAATTACTTTTATATAAGAAATACAACAAAAAAAAACCATAAAACTTGACGAGTTGACGGCCGCCTCAGATGGAATAATAAAAGTTATCATTTCGATTATAAATCGTCAAGATAAAGCTATTTAAGATGTGTTAGTTGTTCGCTGTTATATAAACAGCCTGCGTACGACCGGTATTTGATATTCCGGATGTCGACATTCGCGAGATCATTGCATTTATTTAATTTGTACTCCTTGGCTTTTGAGATATTTGATTCCCATGAAACAGTCAATTCTACAATAAGGGCCATCTTGACATTTAAAAAAAATACATGCTAAATTTGTCTATTGTTTATTTGATTTACATGGCTGATAGACAAATTTTGCATATGTAGGTATGTACTAATTTTTTCAAAAATAGCCCCACTGGATATCGATCAATCCACCAAAAAGATTGAGGGTTGATTGATGCGATTGATAAGTTTAATCGCTATCAATCAAACTTGCTAGAATTAAAAAAAAATAAACTTTATTTTTTTATAAATAAACCGTATATTGTAAATGTGTTCCAGACTTACAGTTTTTCTTTCAAATTAAATTTTGATAAGTGAAAATCAATTTTGCTGGTTGATAAAAATGTGAATGATGAATAGGATTTGTGATTTATATGGATCTGTCATGGCCGAAATCTCCTCGGGAGCTGTCACTGTTTTTATTTTATATTCGAAAGCATGTTAATTTAGTGTTTAGTGTAGTAGTTTTATTAGTCAGTTTCCGAGGGACGCGCGGCTCATTTTAGTGAAATATTTATCACCATGAATGGTTTAAGTTTGAGTGAACTTTGTTGTCTGTTTTGTTGCCCGCCTTGCCCTGGGAAGATAGCTGCTAAGTTGGCGTTTCTCCCGCCGGAGCCAACGTATTCATTCACGCCAGACGAGACTGGCTCCAAGTTCCAGCTGACGCTCACAGATCGAGCCGAATGGCAATACTCCGAGAGGGAGAAGGACAACATCGAGGGGTTCTTCTCCCGCACCAGCAGAGGCAACAGGATCGCCTGCCTCTTCGTGCGTTGCAGTAAAAATGCTCGCTTCACCATTCTATTCTCGCACGGCAACGCAGTCGACCTAGGCCAGATGAGCAGCTTCTATTTAGGATTAGGCACTAGGATTAATTGCAACATATTTAGCTACGATTATTCCGGGTACGGGGTAAGCGGTGGAAAGCCCTCCGAGAAGAACCTGTACGCCGACATAGAAGCCGCGTGGCACGCGCTTCGGACCAGATACGGGATCAGCCCTGAGAATATCATCCTTTACGGGCAGAGCATCGGCACCGTGCCCACAGTCGACTTAGCGTCACGCTACGAAGTCGGCGCTGTGATTTTGCACTCGCCGTTGATGTCTGGTATGCGCGTGGCATTCCCTAACACCAAGAGGACTTGGTTTTTTGATGCATTCCCTAGGTAAGTCGCCAATTACCTACTGATTTTGTGAAATTTATTCATTTATTTTATAGAGATGCAAAAAATTTAATGCATGTGTAGAAAAAGGATAATAAATATTCCAGCTGAACCGACTTTCGAGAAATCAGATAAAACTGTTTAATGACAGAACTATATTTTTTTTTGCCATTTTGAAACAAATGTAAACCCGATTTTTTTTAAAAAGTTTTTTGGGCCATGATAAAAATACGAAGTCTTAAAATTATTTTTCTACGTAATCTCCTGATTTCGCGACATATTTTTCCCAACGGATGGGTAATTTTGCTATCCCGTTTTCGTAAAACGAAGATGGTTGCGCCATAAGCCAATCGCGCATGACATCTTCAACTGCAACATTGTCACCAACTGCAACATTGTCCTCCAAGAGCTTCTCTCATCGGTCTAAACAGGTGGTATTCACAGGGTGATAAGTCCGGACTGTAGGGAAGGTGTTCCAGTATAGTCCCCAACAATGTTTTACTTTTTCCATAGTTAAGACAGCTGTATGGCTCCGGGCATTATCTTGCAGCAGGATAACGTCTCTTATGGGTCTTTTCTGACGATATGCCATTTTTGCATCATCTAAAAGTTGGCAATAGTATGCGGCATTTACAGTTTGACGTTCGTGGAGAAAATCAATAAGTAGGACTCCTTAAAGTCGAAAAAATACGGTCACCAAAACCTTTCCAGCCGAGAGCTGAGTTTTGGCTTTGACAGGTGCATATTCGTTCTTCGTTCGCCATTCCATACCTGCTTGCTTCGATTCAGGGATGTAATGGTGCACCCAAGTTTTGTCACAAGTACTATCTGGTGCAAAAAACCTTCCCATTCAGCCTCATAGCGGTTCAAATGCCGTTGGGACACTTTCCGAAACCCTAGGTCGTCAGTAATGATCCTCTGAGCACTGCCAAAGCTAATTCCCACCTCTGAAGCAATTTCAGCTACTGTTAATCGTCGGTTGTCCTCTAGAAGTCGGCAGACAGTACGAATGTTCTCATCTGTCACTCTAGTTCTTGGTCGAGTTGATGACCTTCATTTTTGACTGCTTCTCGCCCTTCTAAAAATTGTTTGTGCCATGAATACACTTGTGTCTTTTTAAATGTATTATCTTCGAACTGTGCCTGAAGTCTTCTCAAAATTTCTGATTTTTTTACACCTTCTTTCGTAAGAAATTTAACTATAATACGTTGCGCAACGGACGACGGTACTTCTCGCTCAGACATCGCAATAGTTACTATAATGTGGCGTATTATAGCGGTACAAGGTCCTGTAGACATCCCCGCTAGTGAACCTCACATGCCACACCCCTCTTTGTTCACCTCACTATTGGTACGAAAATAATTCAGGCTTATATTTGATTCACCCTCTAAACAAGTTTCTTTTAGTAATTTGTAGACTTAATAAATAGGTTTCTTAACCCAAAAACTTTAATTTGATTTACTGCTTAGTTTGTGTATTATTAATATTAAAAACTGCTGGGATATTACCCTTTATCCATTAAATTGATTATAATGCTCATTATTATTTAAAATTGTTTATTTCAGGGCCAAAACAAGTTTTCTAGTCTAAAGTATCGATATTTGACAAAACAGACATCCCTTAACCTGAACGGTGCGCATGACATTATCACTATTGCTCGTGTTTGTGGTAGGATACATATTGAAAAAAGGTTTAAAAAAGGGTAATATTCCAGGAATATTATCCGTTCTTCCACTTAACTAATATTTCATTGCTACTATTGCAGATAGACGTTTGTATTCATATTTTTAACAATAAGAACAAAATGGCCGTTGTTGGTTCAAAGTTGCATATTTGTGGTATCCCCACTCACAATCATTTACATTATACACATCATTATTGATGGTAAACAATAGATAAAAAAGATTATGTTTATTTTTATGGTTAATTAAGTAAGAGTATGCGAGACAGAGAAGCAATTAAATAATGTAGGTATTCTGTGATGATGAGGAATGTCCTCAGTTTGACAAGAAAAAAACTCTGATGACTGAGGTGTTGTTGCGTAGGTATAGGATATGGCAGAATCAGAGTGTGGAAAGAAGAAAGAAAGGTATGTTGCTGCTTTTAAAAACAGCTCTTTATTTGCCTTGCACTAAAGACTATATCTCTGCTTAGTGTCTCCAAGTAGCTGCGGCTAAACAGGCAAAGCTGCCTTAAAAAGTAAAGCATTTATGCTTTAGAATAATTGCTAAGGGATTCGGTACGTTTCGACCATTTTATGATGGAGGATAAGTAGGTTATAGTTTTGTTTCTAGCTATTTTTTATATCACCTTCGATTATCTAAGCTGTTTTTAAACCTATTGATATGAAGTTTGATGTATAAGGGGGGGGGGAGCAAAAAGTCCGCGACTTTTTAAATGAAAGATAGTTTTTTCGACATAATCTACTTTGACCTCAATACACTTCGTCCAATGTTTTGCCGATTTTTTTTATCTCTTCATAATAATGAGATTTGTCAAAATCTTCAAAATAGGCATTTGTTTGATCAATGACTTCATTGTTGGAGCCAAATCTCTTTCCCCCAAGCCATCTCTTTAGGTTTGGAAATAGGAAATAATCACTGCGTGCTAATTCCGGAGAATGTGGCAGATGAGGGCGCAATTCGTAGCCCAATTCGTGAAATTTCGCCATGGCGACTAAGCACGTGTGCATTGTCTTGGTGGAAGAGCACTATCTTTTTGGCCAAATGCGGTCGTGTTTTTAATCAAAGCGTCTTTGAACCGGTCCAACAAGTTGGCATAATATTCGCCGTTGAATATTATGCAAGTGTGGATTATGTCGCGTGCATCCCAAAAAACTGTCACCATGACCTTGTTGGCCGATAGACCCACCTTGGCCTTCGGTGCCGATTCACCCCGAGAAACCCATCGTTTCGATTGCTGCTTGGTCTCCGGTGTGTTATGGTGGATCCATGTTTCGTCCACGGTTATGAAACGGCGCAAAAAGTTGTCCGAATTGTGGTTAAACAACGCCCAATAGTCCTTCGGAAGTTGTCACACGATTTCGTTTGTGTCACGTATATCACACGTTCGATTATGAGCAAAAGCGGCACCCATCTTGCTGATAGCTTTCTCATACCCAAGTGATCGTTCAAAATCGAAACCACCGAGCTGTGTGGTATGTCTATGGCTTCAAAAATCTCGCACACTTTCAATCTGCGATCGGCCAACACGATATCGTGGATTTTTTCAATTGTTTCGGGTGTAGTGACCTCAATTGGGCGTCCAGAACGTTCAGCGTCACTCTTGCTTGTGTGCCTACAACGAAATTCAGTAAACCACTTCTTTACTATTGAAATTGATGGTGCAGAGTCCCCATAGCTATGGTTTTTTGCCCAAAAAATAATGCTTGATGAGCAATTCACTTTTTTCCGTTATCGCAAAAAATCACGCGGTTGTCTGCTTTCAATGACTGTCTAAACTAAATGATGCAGCTTGCTCAAAATTTCACAGTAGTCTATCGACAGATGACAGTTGACAGGAGCAGGGTTGCCATTCAAGTTGCAACATGGGAAATTCAAAAAGTTACGGACTTTTTGACCGACCCTCGTATCATAGAACTTGCTTTCCCCCACTTAGCCCGAGTCAAACATTAGATTAGACTAGATCATACCACCCCAGCCAGGAGTCACTGACCCAGTTCACCGGTATACCATGGTGCATATTATGTATGTCTAGGATTGGACCACTCACTCCATGAATTGTGGGGATAAGAGGATAATCAAAACAGCATTAAACAACCTAAAACCAATAATGAAATTGTGGGTTTGCTTGTTCTCTTTCACTATTTTAGGCCATTATAGCTGTAGTTTTCTTGTTATAGTTTTTTCTTTTCCATTACCAGTTCTTCCATTGTTTTCTGTGAGTTATTCATTGATGTCCCCACCTTTTGTTTTCCTGCCAAGCCGACAATAATTGCAGCGACCTTCTTCTCATAACATGGGCAATACCAGGCTGCCCTATGCAGAGAATGGATAAAGTGCGGTCAAAAACCAAATCTACCACTCCACTCCTGCCGTTTAGTCCATCTCGCAAATTGTGCAGGAGTGCCCCAAACCCTCATTCGACAGCAGCTTTGCCGACATTCGCCTTGCCACCAATCTCACATAAAGCACAAAAAATAAAAAAAGGAACAATATAAATCGTTAATAAAACATAAATAAATTTAAAAATATATTTATAATAAATAAATAATTACATAATTATCGCTCTACATGCCATACGATATAATATGTATGGACGTAGTAGCATTTAAATATAAGAATATGTTTTCACAAAATTCATGACAATGTCATGTCCACGTACATAAAAGTAAACAAAAAAAAACCACCACTTCACAAAATCACAATAAGGCTTTTTCACGATTTCTGTCCAATTTTTGTTTTCCCTGCAAGAGGTGATAATTTTCCCTTTCTTTTTCATCACAGCGAGTTGTTTACCTAAGCAGTAGAATGATTTATATTGAATAATTGAATGATTAAATGAATGAGTGTATTTATTGTATGTACCATTAATGCTTTAAAAAATATTTATGTATAATTATACATTAGCTATTAGGCACCAAAAGCGGACATATTGCTTAGGCAATTTCTTACTGCCAAACATTTCTATTAATACGGTTATAAATTCTTGCATAATGATAATATAGCTCTGAGATGAATAATTACTTTGACCGAATTCACTCGAATAAGTACTACGCTTAATAAGAAAATATATATGAACAAAATCAACCACAATATGAGTAGTGGGAAAGGATAGGGATGAGGAGGGACTATGGGATAGGAAGAGCATTAGTTGGAAAGGGACAAGTGGTGTTTTTTTTCAGACGCATGAAAAATTATGTGGATTCCTTCCTTATAGTCATTGGGAGCTGGTTCCATAATATTGCTACACGAACTGCGAAGTAAAAAGAACAAAATAAAATAATAAACTGCAAAATAAAATAAAAAGTTTCTTGCTGAAGTATGACAGTACAACCATGAGCGATATGGACCTACAAAAGTCCTTCTTGCGAGGAGATTACGACAGCAACAGTATGACTCATGCTGTTCGCCTCCAATGCCAGAATCACTGGACAACAGTTGGGGACTTTTGCACTCCTCCTCCAATGCACTGGAAGGTAATGTTGTATGACTGGATACCAGAGATGCTGACATTTTATTTAAATTCCTTTCAGTATACACTTCTAGACCCCAGTAACCTCACTTGTTGGAGCTATTCAGAGGATAGTTCATGTCCTCTATGTAGCAATACCCCTTGCACAGGATTCTGTACGTCGATTCAGTCTCTAAACAGTATCATTTCCCTGAAAGTCTCGGATATACAGCCCACCGTCCAGATATAACTCTTTACTCCCTATCTCGGAAGATGACCCTATTGTAGAAATAACTGTTCCATAGGAATCAAATATCCCAAAAGCCCACGAGTACAAATTAAATAAATATCATGATTTCGCAAATCTCGACACCCGGAACGCTTCACTGTCACCTTTACGTGGTGGAAGTCGGCGCTCGTGGCCTCCCAGCCAAATCTCTGTTTCACCTCTTTAAGATCTTGGTCTCTGCTGGAAAATAATATACTCCTTCCTAGAAAAATATCTAAAACTGTGATTTCCGCATCTCACATTCTATGGCTTCGAAGGGCGAGTGAATGGGTGGTAAGGTAAACGCCAACATGTGGCAACACAGCTGTCCTAAATCTACCAGAGCCGGTCGATAGTTCGGAGTCCATTGCTCACCCTCGGAAGTATATTAATAGTACTATAATGATGGTCCCAACTCAGATCGGTGAATTCTATGGCAGCTACGTCTGTTTTTACTTACCGTGGACTGATGCAATGGTATAAATGGAGTGTTATTCTGACTAATAACTCCTTCATTGAAAAATATTTAGAAATTCAGAGATTCAATAACACTTTTTTTCTTTTTCTTTAGATAATTGTAACCTTTGTTCATTTCTGGTTAGCAGAAGAGCAAACATCGCCTAATCTTAATTAAATAAAACAGGCAAAATTGATAATGAAATAGACAACGGTGTAACGTATAACGCAATCATTACTAACTAAAAAAACAAAGAAACACAAAAACAAGCGGGAAAATTTATAAGAAACCTCCTTTCCGAAGAAAACAGTCCACCAGTGCCTTTTTCCCGTTCCATTTACCATATCATAATAATATGTTCGTATCATTAATAAGTATTTTTTTTTTTTCAGCATCGATAAAGTGCCTAAAGTGACGTCCCCTGTGCTGGTTATACACGGCACGGAAGACGAGGTCATAGACTTTTCTCACGGTCTTGCCATTTATGAACGCTGCCCCAGAGCCGTTGAACCTCTATGGGTTGAGGTAAATAATAATTGTTCATTATTGTCTATTTGCAGCAAAAAAGATAGGAGGCAAAAAACTGTTTCAAACCTACATATCAAGATGGGACTACAAGCGCTGCAATTGGGGATATTCTCAAGGCATGTTGCTTGATTTACAGAATACCTCTTTAAAAAAAATTGGAAAATACCTACATACAAAAAATAATAATGATCGTTGCGCATTAAGATTTCCTTGTATTGCCTCAAATAAATGTAAAAATGCTAATCGCAATTCCGCTCCGAGCTTATTCCATACCACTGCCGAATAGTAGGTGAATCTATCACTAAAACTAGTGACCTTTATGGTTTATGGCTAAATAAATGCGAGTTCGCTTGAGATATAAATGACGACTACGAGACTAGGTCATTAATGCATACGTATATCATTTCTTCAAAATGTACAACTTCTAGAATTTGGGTAGGTGAATTCGTCGCTAACTCCGTCCTCCGTTGTCTCATATTCAGATGAATGTCCTGACAAGGAAGAGTGACACACAAAGATTAGGTGGAATGTTAAAGCAGAAACTGGATTTTTCACTAGGAGAGATCTGACTTTGATGCTGAGGAATTCCCGTATCCTGTAGAGTCTTCAGACGAGCAAAGTCCCAACCGACTCTTTTGCTCACAAACATTCAAACATCCAAACTTTCACATTTATAATATTAGTAGGATTAGGAGCCATTGTAAAAGTCAATATTTTTGTAGAATCCTTTTGTATATGAATTTAGAATACTAATATATGACTATTGTATCTAGTTTAATATACTATTTAAAACAGTTCAGACGCATTAGTCTAAGGCTGTCAATTTGGTTCTGTGATAAAAAATAACATCAATTGCCGTACCTAATGCAGGAGAAAGTTGTGCCCATTCTACTATATCAATTTGGCAGTGATATGCGTTCGGCGGAGCAGATCCAAGCTTGTTTTTTGCATTGCATTATTATTAATTCAGTTCCTAGCATTAACCTCTGTGACTGTGGTGAAATGCCATTTTGGTTTTAATTATTAGGGCGCCGGTCACAATGACGTGGAGCTCTACAACCAGTACCTGGAAAGACTGAAGAATTTCGTGAATGTAGAGCTGCTCAACTGACAGCGACTCTCGGCCGCCGGCCAGCCAGTTCCCCCCCTTCCCCCCGCAGGTAAATATATTACCAAATTAGTAATTTGACTTAATAATATGTAATTAGGGGATACAAGATAGGATCCCGGGATCCCGAACGTTTTCATGGTCCCGAAATCCCGAGATTAAAAATAGCCTAATTGCGGGATTGAATGAAAGAATAATTTTACATAGAAATAAACTGCCATTAGGTTTCGTTTCGAAAACCTATGCCTGTCGACTACAAGTGCTAAAGATGCAGATAAAGAGGTAGAAAATAAAATAATTGACATTTACAAGAAAAACTGCAAATACAAATAGAAATATGAGATAAGTTCAATCAAAGGAATTAAAAGAAGAAGATATTACTAAAACTATTAGAAAAGAGATTGATTTTTTGAATCCGGTAGTGCCATTCGGGGTCCTTATCTAGATAAAATGTATAAATGCTTAAGGACGATTCCCCTGACTAGTATAGAGCCTTAAAAGGGTGTTCTCAGCTGCTTCGTACATTGGGCGGAAGCAAAGAGGTCGATTGAGGGATGAAAGTCTGGACAATTTTATACTGCTCCGAATGTACTTTCTAAAGTGTAGAAAATAACTACTGACTAGACCCGTTTTTAATTTTTTGACATAGTAACATAGTTTTTATGTTGTTGATTAGTAACAAAAGTTTTTATTTTGTTGAATAGTAACAAAGCTTTTGTTTGTTGATTCGTAAGAAAGTTTCAAATATTTTCTTTACTAATTAAAATTTTATGTTAGTTTGCTGTCAATGAAGTCTAATTTATCCATTACTTGCCAAAATCTGAGTTTTATTACTTGCCAATTATATATGAGTGGTTTTAACTACCGTTAACGAGACTCTCAACTGCCTAGAACAATCTCGGGACCAGTCCCGGGATCCCGGGATTGATTTACCTCAATCCAAAATCCCGGGATTAAAATAAGGACCCGGAATTATATCAGCTATATGTAATACATATTATAGGTAATATGACTATATTTATTATTGCTTCTATAGAATTAAAAAGGAGCAAAACTTGGACCCACGCGATAACATTTATTTTGATCAGCGACAGTAATCTTTATTTATCCTAATTATATCAATAATATTTCAACATGATTCCAAATAGAATAAAGTTAAACTATTGCTACACTGCAATTCCAGCCCGATCGCCATTTTGAATCCTGCCTCACATGGCGGCCATACGCGTCTAAATCCCTGAACACTTCCTATCATTGCCTCAAAGATGGCGACACATAAATATGATGGTGTTTACATAATAAGTACATTGATAGTATCCTGAGAGTATCTTATAGATCTTAATTGGGTCTCCTCGCTTTGTGTGGTAAGTCTTAGTATCTGCAACCTCTCCTCGTACTCGTACTGCTTCATGTTCGCAGCAGCTTTGTAAAGCGTCTCGATACTCTCTCTAGTAAGTCAATGACTTTTGCAAAGTATGGACTCCAAATCTGATAGCTTAACTCTATCAGTGGGCGAACATATGACTTGTACATTTTTAGCATCAAGTCTGCGGTAATGTTGTGGAATGCTCGGTTGAGCAAATTGCACATTTGTAAATTTTGAATTGTTGAGTTTTTTCCTGTGACCTCGAATATTTGCGTTGACGTTGAATTTGTTGATATCCTCTTGCCCTGATACATCATGCAATTGACTATTTGGTTTTCAGTCAGTCTTTTCGTACTCAATGAAATTGTCTAGTATGTTTTTTAAAAAAAATTAAGGTGCATTTATACGTTTACGATTCGTATAGAAATTTGTCCGATAGGTTCGAGTCGTTGAGTTTCAGGAGAGGCTCTTCGGTTTCAGGAGAGGAACGAAACGCGGCGTCAACGGCCAGCTCGGCGACGACGAGCTCGGCCGCCGAGAAGCTGCTCTAGCCGACGGCGGCCGGCGCGGGCCCGGCCGTCGCCGACGACAGAAACGCCCGCACTCTCACTGAGAGTCTCACTGCTCGAGCAGACCCGCGCAAGGAGAGCCCCGCCGCCGCACGACTCGCCGACGACGGCGCCGTCGTCGTCCCGGCGAGTGGCCGCCGCCCGCACGCACGCTCCTACAGCGACGTGAGTCTGCGTGACGCAGCGTCCCCACGGCCGCGATCGCACAGTGAACGCCGACGCATGTCGCCGCACGCTGACCTGCGCGCACTGTCGGGCATCCTGGCGCGCGCCGAGACGCGCCGCGCACCATCGCCACGTCGCGGGCCGCGCGCATCGCACCGCTCGCTCGAGGCGCCTGCATGCGACGACCCGTGGGTGCCGCGGCGGCT
>JAOPUG010000090.1:531317-544018 GCA_027564375.1 Micropterix facetella | reverse complement strand
CAACTGTCAAAACAGATTTGACATTGGCGGCCATTTGCAAAAATGAGAGCATGTTCCAATAGGGTGATTTCTTTTGGTCCACCTTGTAGAACGGAAACTTCATAGGTAAGGACGTAGTAAACCATCTACTAAAGACTGCTCATTTCATGTCTCTCTTTCTTATACATAGATCCTCATAGTAAACAGCAAAGCATGCCAATTGTTGGAATACTCATCCACCGAGCTATGCAACATATGTTTTTATGACTTGCTGCGGGATGGCAGCCCGAAGAAACTGCCGCTGTACACCGTGCAGGATGGGGATAGCAACACCGAAGATGGCCCCACTGTGGTTCTCAGCGGGAAGGTATTGTCAGTTTTATTATTGTTATTGTGTTATTATTGTTTACTAGTTGGTTATTACGCCTGGGGCGCCCATCAAATAGATCAACTTTCGAATATTACAGCCCCCCGCATCACTGCGTCCACTGCGAGGCCCCCCTCCCCTCTTCCTTCCACCCCCAATGCCGTCACTCGGGCCACTACACAGCGTCTACAGCGTTGTGCATTACAAGATCAGTCAGTGAGTCAGTGATGAGCGTAACTATGTAGTCTGATAGGCAGATAGCATAATATATCTAATTTTGTCTATAACTTTTTTGTGAAATTGTACAGTCGTTTTTTTTAAATCATTGTTCCTGCATTAACCATACAGTCGGGAAGCTTCTTCCATGACAAAAAAATCTTGGGGTTCGAGCCGTAGCATCGATGGCATATTGTATGCATGGGATTTGGAGGGAGGTGTAGAGCGAGACGCTTTGTGCTATGGCGTCCAATATTTCGATGAATGTGATGCGACACTATTACTTATACTATAATCAAAGCGAGCCTACTTAGAATTTTTTTACTCGACAGGTTGTCGAAATGATATCAGGATCAGGAAATGTCATAGTCGTATCTCTTTGGATAAGGCAGTTAGACACGGATGGGCCATGTTTAGCTGTCGCCGAACCAGTCTATGCAAAACAAGCATTGGTAAATAAACAAATATATAACTCAACCCTCTCCAGGATTTATAATTAAATCAGTTTATTTATTTTCCCGCAGGTAACAGTGGATGGAGATTCATCTACAGTTGTTGCATCATCGTCGGAAGATTGCTTAATTTTATTTCAATCCGAGCCTGAAAAACTGATCGGTCTGCAAATTTCATCGCTGGTGCCTTCAATTGCTCTTCCGCAGGGCGAATCTCCGATTCCAAAGCATATAGCCAAACAGAAAGCTACCGGTATGGTTCATTTTTTACTTTTCTGATGTATATTTCTGTAACTGATAGTACCTGTATATATTCCTAATGGTTCTGTGCAACTTGGGCCAGTTGGCCGTTTATCTCAACTTTGGTCGGCTCAACTCACGGGGCAATAACTCGTATCCGGGAGTCTTCTCGAAGAGGAACTAACTTGGTGAAGCCTAAATGCTGATCTGGGAGAATACCTCGGACAGAACTGGGCGGTTGACGGACTAGTCGGTGTACCGACGATGCTGCTTAATCAGCGGACACCTGGTGGGGTCTAGAAACGTAGCTTTTCATGACAGCGGGAGTAGATGTTAACCTAATGTCATCTATCCTTAGAAACAATCTGTTAGCCACACAATCTCAGATGATAGCCAAGTAAAAGACGCTTCAGATTAGCGATATATTCGAGTCACAAATCGCAATATATTCGTAGAAGTCGTGCAGGCGACTTCGAACCAGTGATCAGACAGGAGGCTGGAGAATTCTGTCTAAATCTGGGAGTCAGGGGGTAAGGCTGCACGCTGGGTGTCAATTTCCAGTGCCTTGCTGTAAGTCGTTGGGACACTGACGGGCAGTGGCGGTACTGGAGAAGTGGATTGTTTTGTCTCTGCGCCCATCTTGGGATAATATAAAGTTAAAGTCCGTTGAAACATCTCGGGTGTGGGTCCACCCGTACTGGTAAATTATCAAAATTTTACTTTTCGTTGTATCAAAGTCGCTTAGAAACTGCGGAGTTTTGATTATCATTGAGGTATTCTGTGTATAATTCTGGAATTTTGCAAACATTACAAAACCGAATGAGATTGGCTGCAATCAAATTAATACATGATATTTTTAGCGTAAAGACCTAGTTATGGTTGTAAACTCTTTTTCTCACAATATCTCATTCTGATTTACTCACAACACAAATGTAAATATTAAACTTCTAAACCTACTTAAGGATTCCGTTACATGACTAGGTGGCCCTTACAAAATGGCATAATTTTTTAATTACATTATTAATATTATTAACAGGAAGAACACTCGACGGCAGCACATTTCCACTTTGCCTGTGGATCAGAAATCACAGACCGTCCGACAAATTTAGCTCTTTACAAGAAAGCATTGACAAACATAAACAGTACTATGACATAACAATCAGAGTGAGTATGCCTCCAGCTTATTACAATTATTTTCAAATGTAAACCTATTTTTGAATTGTCCATATTGAATAATGGAAAAGTGTTGTAATTATTATTATTATTATTATTATTTATTCTGGACAGGCAGCTTTGCTGATATTTCCAGAG
Organism: Micropterix facetella; assembly: GCA_027564375.1. Lineage (NCBI taxonomy): Eukaryota > Metazoa > Arthropoda > Insecta > Lepidoptera > Micropterigidae > Micropterix > Micropterix facetella. Next base: position 541,453 of record JAOPUG010000090.1, on the reverse strand, counting down.
CAGATCTTATATCAATGATCACTTAAAATGTATGCGATGTTAGTAGGAAGTAGAATTTTATATTTAGCAAGGAAGGGGTGAAAATTTAGTAAATGATCATTATTATTTTATTTTTATTATTATTTATTCTGGACAGGCAATATGCTGATACATCCAGATCAGGTCTTGTAAAGCTAGTCGAAAACAATATTAACCAGTTTTTAAATACAAATTGAGTCTGTTTTTGAATTGATTGATAGAGCTTGCACTTACCACTTCAAATACTAGTTTATTCCACTTGTCCACCGCTCTATTTTTCAGAACATTCTTAAGAGGATTAGATTTTAATGTTGCACGGTTGAGTACTGTATAAAACATGTTACAATCTGAGATGAATAAAATGATTATGATTATCCGGAGAGGTGATGAATAATGCACTTTTTTCCTAAGCTCTCCGAGTCAGCGCACATGAGAGAAATTGTCATCAGAAACTTCTGTCATTGCCATATTGAAAGTACTGAAGTTTGTAGAAATGAATGCAAAACTCCACTGCTTAATTTTATCCAACTCCCTTGACTTTCTTCGAGCTATTACCTCCATTCCTTTTGATAGGCCTTGGCTACTCTATGAAACGAATAAAATTATGTAAAATCTCAGACTTAGAAATGAAGTAGCTGACGAAACAGCAAAAGCTGCCGTCATGTATAGGATTCCATCCGATCCATAGAGTAGTGGTGGCAATCTCCTTCCTCGACTTAACCTTTAAAGTGCCAGCGTCGCTATATTGCGACAGACGAAAAAGTACTGTTGAGTAACCGCTGTCGACATATGGTGATGGAGTTTGTGCGTTCATTTGGAATTTGGTTGGTGAATTCCGTGGCAGCTCCGTTTGTACTTTCTTACTTGCCTTATGTAACCAATTAAAATTCCAAAACTATTTCCAATATGAAAAATTAAATGAAAACATCTAAACTTATAATATTAATTAGAATGAGCAATGAAATCCTCAATAGTATTATGATGGCCCGACAATAGTATTATGATGGGCCCAACTCCGATCGGTGAATTCCATGGCCGCTCCTATTGTATTTACTATGTATATAGAAATGTACAGATACCATTTGTTGAATATTTCAATATAAGTTGTATATATGGGTGCACATCCAAGAAATAAAACTGCAGTTATTAATTAAACTGCAGTTATTAATAATCACTGTTACCCTCTTATTAAGCTAATTTCACTGGTCTATATGATGCGAGCCACACTCTTAAATCTATTACTTGTTGGTCTCCTCTAATAAAAAAAATCTCACATGAAACAGGTCTATCACAACGTTAGTGGACTACTAGTGGTGGACGATGCGGGCCTCGTTTCAGCGTGCAATCACTACTTTACGATGCTCACATTCGGCAAGACTCACGCTGAGGTAGTCGGACAACCGATGACATCCATCATTTCGAGCTTCTGCCAGGATATTCAGCTGTTGCGTCCTTCGAGCAGCCGAAGCAGAAATGTCACTCTTTCGCCGGTGCCAAACGATGATACAGGTATAACTAACCGAAAGTCTTTTCTGCATGGTTTTATCGCCTCCCATATTTAGGGTGCGAGAGTCAGCATCAGGTGCAAACATTGTTTACAAAGATGACATAGAAAAAAATAAATTAATGAATGAATTGTGTGACAAAATGAATCGAGCAGACGGACAATGGTTAGAGATAACACAATAGAAAGCGCATTACAGTAAGTATTAAAAAGTTGGATTTTGCCACCATTACGACAAATAAATTTAGTTAGTACAATTAAGATGTGTTTATTAATATCGCTTAAAATATATGCGACGTTAGTAGGAAGTAGAATTTTATATTTTGCGAAGGAGCTTGTTAGCTAGCTTTGCTAGCTTTGCTGATACATCCCGATCAGATCTTGTAAAGCTAGTCGTAAACAATATTAACCAGTTTTTAGATACAAATCGAGTCTGTTTTTGAATTGATTGACAGAACGGGCACTTATCACTTTAAATGGTAGTTTATTCCGGCCGATGAGATACTCATCGGACTCGCTGTACAATGAAGCATATATGCTTAATATTAGACAGCTTTATATAAAAAGTATAATCCTCCATTTCCAGAAAAATGTCAGCAAACAAATGACCAGATTCTCCTACCACAACACCAGGTCAGCATCTGTTGAATATTTCCTTGTCCCTAAAACGAGGACTACATTTGCTCAGCGGCATTATTATTTTATGGCTCCTCGAGCCTACAATAAAGTTGACAAATGTTGTAAATCTTTAAAAAGCAACATTATTTTGAAGAAACAACTTCATACTTGGCTTCTAAATATGGGCGGAGAGGGGATACATAAACTATTTTTCCTTCTTGAATAATAAGAAATTGCAATGTACCTATTAAATGATTTTTTTTGTGTATTTAATAAACGTATTTTCTCTACGTTAGATGGGGGCATATTTTTCTCATTGTTTTTAAGGATATATCTTAAGCGGAGATACAAACAATAGAGTCTTCTAGAAATAAAGATGACTAGTCCATCTGATGGTCAAATCTAGTACTAATTCTATAGTGTGAAGGATCCTCTATTAGAAGAGCAACTTTGTTTGAAACATAAATACTAAACCTACAGGTACCATTTAATTTGTTGTTTAAAAACGCTGTCAGTCGGAGAAGTCTCACTGATTGGGTTAATTCTGTTAGTACGACACACTAAACACACTTTATTACGAATTCATATGAACTAGGGTGATTGTCGCAAGGACAACATTTCGCTCGGGAATTACCTACTCTTTGCGTTTCTTCAACTTCCAAATGTTGAAACGTGAGCTTATGTGTCAATGTCAAATCGCCTTTCGAACTTGAAATAACCTTTTCTATGCACTTTTTCATGACTCTATGCAAAATTTTCATGTCTTTTTTTTAAATCCATTATCCAGGAAATGATTCCTAGCAATTTTAAACAAATGTGGAACATCCAAAAAAACATCATTGTTTGGTATTTCAACCAGATTAAAGTAACATTTGTCTCCAAGTGTATAGGCAATTTCTAATTCAGCCAGAAGTTATATATTTCCTAGTTCATATCAAGCGTAACTGACAACACCAGCATTAAATAGCACCACTGCTATTTCAAACAAAATAGTTTTGATAATAGGTATAATAAATCCCTAAAACCCTGGCTGCTTCCATTTCCCAAATAAGTCTCGAGACATGAGGCCTAAAACCGTATTATGAGGTCTAAAACTTTCTCTGTTTTTCTGTCATGCTTATTTTATTCGATAAATAAATTTTATCAATTTTGAAGGCCATTAAAATCAGAAGATGTATGTGCCGTAATTTGTCGTTGTTCAGTGCCTTCTTCCAAATTGAGAGAATTGAACCATCGGCGCACATACGAGTAGGTGTGTTCATGCGATCTGGGAGGCCAAAATTATGTTCTCTCTTTAATCAGTATTACCAAAGATTATATAACACTATATAATCTTTGGTATTACCAATAATCCATAGTATTATTTGGTACCATGATGAGTAGAAGCGATGTTGCGAAAAAATATGGTTTTTGGCCTTCCCGAGATCTTCAAAGAAATAATCTAAATTTAGTAGGTAGTTTTCAGAAAAATCAATCTTTCATTAAGTTATTAAAATTTGGATGCTGCACGATGGCAAATTGCAAGTATATTAGTCATAACTGACATTTGATGGTAATAAAGTAAAAGAAAAGTACAACTTTAAATAAACCCGTGTATTTTTTGTTAAAATCACTCTAATTTCAAAGAGCTTTATTTTTAAAACACAGCAGCTTTTCGCAATAAATTTGTAATGTATCTTAAAGAATAAGACCTGAACTTTTTAACAAACTAAAATAAATGCCTGGAAATCTCAGACTTACAAATCAACCCAATTTTAGATTGTTTTTTTTTTACTTAAAATGACTAATACGAAACGCTATTTTTTAACAATATGATACCCATGGTAACAACACCTTAGACATGCCAACATACTTCATCAAAATACACGGTTTGTACGTCTATGAACAACAGAATAAAGAATATTAACTGTCAGATAGGTAATGCAATAGAGACGCCGTTGCTCTAAAATTTCCGAATCGTCCGACGGTAAAATAAAAATCCTTTATTTTGATATTGTCACACATTATACAATATTTAATACATATATCACAGTATAATATCTACATAAATAAATAATTCAGTCTATTAATATCTCAATCCAGCTCTTCCTCTTCCGTATGGCGGGTGTCCGTTGGTCGTGCAAAAGTAGGCACCGTGTAACCTGTGAATAAAAATACAGTTATCTAGAAGTTTAATTACTCTAAAAATACTATTGCTTACTCTGGAACAGCATTGAATCCCATATATCCGATATTTCCAAAATCGCATTTCCCTTTTTTGAAATTATTATATTCCTTGCATTTCACAGATGGAAAAGCAGTTGGTTTTCTCACAGACTCAGCATAGAAGTGCCATGAGCGTCGATGGCTACAGAAATCTGTAAAACGAAATCTTGTATTGAGCATATTGAGTGGTCCGTTAAACTCTCTAATAATATATGTTCTAATGTTCTGGATAATGGTAGCAAATTCAATGCGAATCCTTATACCCATCGCGACATGGACATGAAAAAGTCCCTCTTGCGAGGAGATTACCACAGCAACAGTAGGGGTCATGCTGCTGGCCTTCAATACCAGAATTACTAGACCCCAGTTAGGGAATTTTGCATTCCTCCGCCAATTCACTGGAAGGTAATGTTGTATGACTGGACACCAGGGATGCTGACATTGTATTTAAATGGCTTTCAACATACACTTCCAGACCAAATTAACGTTGTTCGTTGGAGCTATTCAAAGGATAGTTCATGTCCTCTTTATAACAATACCCCTTGCGCAGCTAGACATCTTTTGGCTGGCTGCAAGGCGACTTTAGATCAAGGACGGTATAGTTACAGTCATAACAAAGTCCTTGTCATTCGCGTGGTAATTAGCCTCTCAGTGGCTCGTGCCAACAAGGGTCAACAGTACCCTCCAAACCACCAAAACTGTTTGTGCGGGATGGCTCTAAAGGCAAAATATAATCCACTACAAAACCTTTCTCAATGTCGAGAATGCTTCCGATTGGATTCTGGAGGTCGATTCGGTCACTAAGCAGTATCAATTCCCCGAAAGTCTAGGATGCGCAGACATCCGTCCAGATATAATTCTTTACTCTCTATCTCGGAAGGCCCTTATTGTAGAATTAGCGTTCCATGGGAATCAAATATTAGAGATATTTGATAGAAGCCACGAGTACAAATTCATTAAATGCCATGATCCCGCAAATACCATTACTCAGAACGAATTCACTGTTCGCCTTCACGCGGTGGAAGTTCGCCCTCGTAGTCTCCCAGCCAAATATTATTTCATATCTTTAAGGATCTTGTTCTCTCCAGGAAAATAATTAACTCCTTCCTAGAAAAAATATATAAAACCGCGATTTCGGCATCTCAAATTCTATGGCTTCGAAGGAGGAGTGAATGGATGGTAAGGTATACTCTCACATGTGGTAAGACAGCTGTCCTAAACCTATCACAGCCGGTCGTTAGTCCGGAGTCCACCGATCACCCCGCAGAAATGTAACAATATTATTATGATAGGCCCGACTCTGGCCGGTGCATTATATGGCAACTTCGTTTGTATTTACTTTACTATAATGGTAACATCGAGCTTGCATGATGATGGATGTGGGAGGTGGTCATAGAGACTCCTCAATGGCTAACAATAAGCCCATTAAGTTTGAGTTCGTTTGCCTGTTCTTAATGAGTCATTTTGTTACATATTGTGACCAGGAGGTAAAAGCGTGTTTTTTAGGTTATTTTATTATTTAATGACTTATTGTATTTATTTCGTATATTCGACGGTCATAAGCATTACGTTAAAATTATTTAGCACTGGTAAATAAATAAAATAAGTAGGACACGTATTAATCTAGATTAGCACGAACATTACAATTCCCAAGTGTAATAATCAACAAACTTGTCAGAAAGACTTGTAAAGTTATATTTTGTAACTACGTACCTTCCTCGTTGACTGGAACGATAAATGAATACAGGGGACAACCCGGCTGTTGTGCGAATCCGCCATTAGGCCAAAAGTCAACGTGTCCGACGGGAAGAGGAGTCCCTAAATGGCCGGCGTCTGTATGGATGATGTCCACAAAATGCGCGTCGCTTTTCGAAATCGGTTTCCCGATGATCGCCGGATAGAATCCTGGAAAGGCTGGATCGAGGCAAGTTATCCTGGAAATCGGTTGCAAAATAATCATATCGCTTTATCCTCTCTTTTTAATACTTAAAAATAGTCAAGAAACCTTGCCACTCTTTGGTCCTTCTTCCGAAGGTTCCTCCCGATATTGCCGGAGATGTGACATCCCAAAGAATGTCCGATTAAATGCAGCCGACTTGGGAATATTGCTCCTCTGCTTATGAGATACATAAGGTTTTTTGATACGGCGGTGCCAACCTACAATAAATTTCTAATTTTTAAATTCTTAAATAAAATTTATAAATAAAGTTAAAGTCTGTGCCTGTGGCATGGCCCAAAAATTTCGGCAGATAGATGGACCTGTGGAAGGTGTTAATGGGCGGTGAAAAAATCAAGTCCGTCAAAAAAGTATCCAACCTATTTTTTCTCGTAAACAAATGAAGCACGGAAGGAGTGCTTCTATGCAGTGGCGGCCCTAGCAAAAATTTAAGGTGGTATGAGATCTCAAAGTGGCGCCATTCCAAATACAAAACTTTAGTGTTCTTTAGACAATTTCAAATTTCTTAAGACATGCATCATTCGCCAGCTATGTGATTATGAAATGGCAATTTAATTCATAATGTGTTTTTAAATAAATTATCTTCACGTCTTGCCAGGCCTTTAACCTGTACTTTACTCAATACATAAAAAGGGTTCTCAAAACATGATCGAGAAGATTGTGCAAGACCAAGATTACCCTGTTATCTCCAGCTGTCTCCCAGCATGGCTTCCTTCGTAAACGATCGGTGTTAACCAACCTGGAAGAGTTTGCGGAATACCTAGCTAGCAATGTGGATAAGAGAGTGGATGTTGACGCAATGTACAGCGATTGTACAAAAACTCTTAGTCGCGTAAACCACCGTGTAATTGCAACTGCATTGGCTGTGTATCCAAGGGGACATTCAGACGTGTTTGTAGGTATTATGTTCATAATCGCTGTCAAGCAGTCGTAGTGAATTGACACAGGTCTGATTTTGCTGTAATTCTTTCGGGCGTACCTCAGGGTTCCCATCTTGGTCCACTCATATTCAACGCCTAGATATTCGACGTAATCGTGTGTTGAGGTCCGATTGCAGTCTCCTGAAACGACTTGCTTTTGCGACCTGGGAGTTTACCTTGACGGCAAACTCTTAAGGTTACTCTGCGCACAAATTACAGAAAAGGCCCACAAAATGCTTGGATTTGTGCTCTGTATGAGCAAACAGTTCTCGGGAGTCAAGGCTCCATTGACGCTGTACAGCAGATATTCATTTCGTAATTTATCAATTTCAACTATTATTCAGGAGCTTTGCAGACGAATCCTAATAACTGACTTACGTAAGTAAGCTCCCCAACTAACCTGTCTACAATGCAATGTATACGATGTTAAGGTAAATTAAACAATCGATGCGACCTCCTCGCTATGTAATTTACCGGTGGGTACAATTCAAACTTAGGTATATAGTGTCTCTGGTAAATAAATAATTCCTATAATTAATTTATATGCAAATATAAAATTAGGGAAATATATCCACGCATTTCGATAGAATTGAATCCAACAATTCTTTGAACAAAATTGGAAGGAAATAAATATGGATATATATTGTATTTTCTGTAATAAATATATCTTAAAAATGTTGTTTGAATACGCTCCATAATTTGAATGTATTTATTTTCACTTATACCTACACCAGATGCCCGTGTTATATTAAAGAACAATACGACTAAACAATTATTAAATAGACACGCTTCAAGTAATTAAAAGATTGTTATATTATTAAAAGATTTGCACATGCGAATGACAAAACCGGCCATTTTGCAAGCACGATTGCAAATATTTATGTGTGCATGGAAATTCAACTGTGTATCAAACGTAATTCCCACGTCCCTCGCCTCAGTTGATCTTTTTAAAATTGACCCGTCTATAGTGTACGGTAAAACCCAGGGAGTTTTCTTCTGAGTGATTGTTAAAACAGACAACTTTTTAGTGTTAAATTCCATGACGTTGACAGAGCCCCACTTTAAAAGTGCGTTTATTTAATCTTGTCATTTGATGAAACAAATCACGTTATCAGCGAATAGGAACTAATGATTATATTTTACAAATTCAGACAAATCGTTAATGAAAACGAGAAACAAAATTGTGGAGATATTATCACCTTGAACCAAAACTGACGAACTGGCTCCTGCTTTTGAAAAAACTGCGAAGATTTTGATAAGATGCACAGATAAATCAAAGTCAAAAACTTCTGATGCAGAATGTCTCTTTTAACCCTATTAAAGGACTAGGCCATGTCAAGTATACAACATCTATTATATATGGAGGCCCTTGTCAGTTGTGTACTCTGTCAATGACAATAAATTCGTGCATGTTGACCTTTTCTCTTTGAAGCCATGTTGGCTTTCCGACAGCCAAGTGTCTGCGAATGAGTAAATACATTCGTGTAGATTATACTCGAATAATTTAGCAAACGTACACATAACGCTAACCGGGCGGTAATTCTCGATTTAGTTCTTAGGACCGCATCTATGAACGGGTATAACCTGCCATTTCGCATAACGCAGTGTGATTTTTGGCTAATGTTGAAAATGTGTGATATAGGTTGATGTAAGGCCTTTACAGAATGTTGATATATGATTAGATCCCAAGGATTTATTGAGGCTCATTTTGGAAAATAAACGATGAACCTCATTCGTTCACTCCGAATGAGGTTCATCGTCAAATGTCATCGTGATGTATGTCAAAAATTGGTATAATATTGTTAGTACCACAAATGAACGCATTCACATCGAGCAGGGGCTTAGTGTAGACATATACCGTTTTAAAATACTATATGAAAGCTTTTGACATGTGTGTACCTATCTCCTTTGAATGATTCGCGGTTTAATGATAAAGTGTCCGAACGGGACCACCTTTTTTTAGTGGCTTAGACATATTTCCAAAAATCTTTATAGTTATTTTACATGTCTCTGCCAGATTGACGCTACTTCCTCTCGACAAGTGACTGCTTACGTCCGCTGCCAGGCCCTATCTGCCTGTTTTGGAATAGAAATATATGCATATACTGTGAGCGCACAAACCTGTGCGGCACATGTAATAAGTGTTTTTATTTTTGAATCGGATTAAAAAAAACGATTTTAGCATAAACTCTATACATTGAACATATAATTAGGACATATTTTTAACACAAAAATACTAGGTACGTACGTATATTCAGAAGAAAAAACTTTTTACCCCTTTTTATGCGCAAGACCCTATAAATTTTATGCGCAAGTTCCTATACCACCATGCCACCGCACGGCCTGGCCCGGTGGCGTAGTGGTTAGGTCGCCTATCTTATATTGTAAGGTTCCGGGTTCGATTTCTCGGCTGGGTCACCATTTTTCCTTGGGATAAAATTAACAAAATTGCATTTGAATTATGTCGATCGAATGCAATACCAAGACACGCATGTTACAGGCACACAAAATGTACCACATTTTTCGAGTCTCATCATGGCTAACATCTTTTCTTTTTGCTATTTCCACCGCTTATTTCATTTTAAGCTCTAAAATACAAAAACCTGATTTTATGGGGAAAATTTGTATGGCAGGTACCCCAACCGTAGGTCGCACGTACTCCAAAAGTCAGCTCTGAGTTTTTGCCAAAACTAGCGATCAGCAAAATAAATGTTTAAAATGGTGCTTTAGTTTACTTTTGATAGTTGTCTAAATCGAATGACCAATTTATTCTCAATTGTATCAATGATAGGGTAAAAAACGTTCATTTTAAACAATACTTCAGGATTGGATACACAGCCCGGTGGCACAGTGGTTAGATCGCCTGATCTTACATCATAAGGTTCCGGGTTCGATTCCCGGCTGGGTCACCATT
>JAOPUG010000090.1:471916-486095 GCA_027564375.1 Micropterix facetella | reverse complement strand
GCCCCTTCCAACCCGCGCACCCCGCCAAACAGGCCCTAAATTGAGTTCTGCGCATCTAACGCTCAGATGTTTAAATCTGTGCCGGGGCCTATACCTTCGGTTAAACGTTATTCATCATTGTTTTCATAATGGCTTTTAAGCATTTTGCGAAGCAGCTCAAACATTACCTATGGAAATTTGTAATTTTATTTCAATCAATAGATACATCCTTTGAAGATAAATTATGTAAGGATAGCTAGCTAAAGATCCAAGGTACAATGTCAACAAGCATTTACACCGCAATAATAATAATATGTTCTATGTAGCAAGATATGCACGGACGAAATTCGGTAAAAATTATCAAGATGATTTTTCTTGTGAGGATTATAATAATCGGCTATAGAGATACAAAATGAAATATCTTTCGTGGGTCAAAAAGAGTTTAAGAACACTCTAAACAAATTGGAAGCCGTTCGAAGTCTACTCATTTATTACTAAAGCTCGGCAAAAATCACTCGGTTGATTTTTTTGCGGAGTTCCTTTTTTAGCCGAAAATGTTTGTCAAATTATACTTACAAATTAATAAATTTTGACAGATTTCTGACCACTTTAAATGATTATTAAACTTATTTTCCTACAAATTGAGACTGGGATATATAATTGAAAAAATCATAATCTATTATTATAGTATTTTTTATCGATATTTCTCATAAGACACTAGCTGTGTCCAAAAAGTAATGTCAGTGATTTTACTGTGAAGCGAATACTCGTCCTTGTCGCAGCGCGCTCGTATTGGTCGGGATCGACAGAAGGGGGAGTCGGCTTTACCACGTACAGTCGCTCAGACATCTTCGACCATCCGGAGAGTGAGGACAGGTATTTTCGTGAAACTCGTTTTTGTCTCCCATGCAAGCTGCAATGCAGCGCTCGAAGGAGCAAAGGACTGCCATCAAGGTGCCAGTGGTTCCCTAACCTGATGTGGCTCCCCCGGATTTCTTTTTATTGCGCTTGTATACTCCCATGAAAGGACATAGTCAAAGAGGCTTGCGCATAGTATCTAAAGGACATCCTGAAAAGGCCTACCGTGACGCCTTGATGCCTGAAAATAATGCTGGAAGCGATGTATCGACGCAGGAGGAGCCTATTTTGAAATCTTGTAATGTATTGTACCGATCAGATCAATAAAAATGTATTTTAATCGACTCTCTGACAGTACTTTTCGGACAAACCATGTATAGAAGATTATTAAATGAAACTAGCCATAGGAAACTTTAATCCATTATCTGACTATTTTGATAATATTTGTAGTTGTAACATTGTAATATGCTTTTTATTTTGGTTATGCGATGGTGGTAAAAAATATTTTTGTTTTAGTGGTGCTACAGTCAGCGATTGTGGTCGTTACCTAATAATTTTACCAATAAAGGACTGCAGGGACAACCTACTGTTCTTTGCCGATTTAAATGCGCATTCCGAAATCAATGGACTATTACCCCTTACTCGAATCGTCAAGAAGTTTGAAGCTGACTATGAGGTATTTATAGAATAAATTGTTATAAAGCATTCACTGTTTTTTCATAGATGTCAGATGTAGTCACGAAGATCCCGCATGGTGGACTACTGCATAGTTTACACAATCTTAGTGCTTGTCATTCGTATAGGCCTGCATTCGTCCGACGGTCTCTGTGCGGAGCGACGGTTACACCACTTGTCTGCTCGCCGCCGGTCGGTGCAAATATTGCTCGCCATTCTCTTCCAGGATCTATGATCATTGCTAGTATCTATTTCTGGGTGTTTTTATATCCTGCTCTACCAGAATGGCTGTTTTGTGGGTTTTCTCCTGGAAACTCTTGTTACTATCTCTGTCCCCTGGGTAGCGATGTCTCGCTCGCACCTTGCTGATTATGAGAATGGCTGCTTCGTAGGGTTTCTCCCGGGAACGCCTATTACTGTTTCTGTCGCTGGTATAGCGATATCTCGCTCACACCTTGCCGATTGTGAGAATTCGCTAGTATAGCGATATTTCGCTCTCACCTCGCCTTTGTGGCTTGATATATCGCTACAATTACTTTGTCTAGTTCTTATGAATTCATTTCTGATTTAGAAGCTAAATAACAATTTTATTGTGTTCTTATTTGCAGTACGTTACAAACGATGGAGCCATCTGTATATTCCGCACAAATAAAGATGCTCCCAATTATCGGCTAATTAAGATCGATCTTGAAAATCCGGGAGAAGAGAACTGGACTACCTTAGTAGCGGTACGGCTATTTATATTTGTCTGCAGTTGATTTCTTTCCATACTTTATACGCCTGTTTCGTTTCTAGGAACATCCGAAGAATGTACTCGATTGGGCTGCGGCAGTGAACAAGGACAAGCTCGTAATACAATATATCGTAGATGTGAAGGTGCGTGTCGTAACTTGTAGGTTGCTCAAAGGTTCTTGGCTCTTCAAACATTTGCTTATAGCGAGGCCATGAGAGCTTCTTTCTCATTTGTATTTTTAAATCAGTCCGTATTGCTTCTTCTTTTCAGAATATTGTTGTTCCTCTACTAAACTTCCCTCTCTTGATATGATGACCAGTATGTAGTCATGATATTTATCTAAATATCAAAATATATGTGTATCGATATTTATAATAATAATAACCGCTCTTTATTCGCTTACAATTTTAACAGAGGCGAGCTTATTGTCACCTGGCAATTTTCAACAGCTGACCTTTGCTGTAATATTGATGAGCGCATAACAATACTAAAAAGCTAAAAAAAAAACATACTAATTTATGCCCAGGAGAAAGAAGTTTGGAAAGGAGAGGCGAAGGAAAAGATGGATAGTACTAATTACCTACATCTGAGAGAGGTAGTATTTTTTAAGCTCTGGCAGAGGGAGCACGCTCTGGCGACTGAGCGCACGAGCGCAGATTTAGACAAGAAACTGCCATTTGCCACATTTTGCTCTGACCGTTAGTTGGCGAGCTACAGCCGGTGAAGAGAGCATGTGCACAATCTGTTCTTCGGATTTATGCCTTTGGCATTGCAAAATCTTGGAATTTATACTACGTCGTCTATTAGGAATTTGTACCACGTCGTCAGATGGTAAACAAGGAAGTCTACCAGGGAACTCTAGCGCATTTGAGGGATGCTGTGCACACAGCACTTCCTGCGCAGGAAGAGGCCTAAATTGGGGGAAAACCAGACCTGTATGTCTCATCATGACGCTCCTTGTCCACAGCTATAGCGAAACACCACACTCCGTTGTGCCCCATCCACCGCATTCTCCAGGCCTAGCCCCAGCGGACTTTTTCCTGTTACCCAAACTAAAACTACGTTGAAAATACATTGTTTCCCAACGTTAGAAAAGCCGTTTTTAGCAAAAGTTCGGTTTCTTTTTAACACATCTCGTATTTTTCATATAAAATTGATTTTCTTAAATTTCCTCAGTAGAATGGTAACTTCATATGTAAGGACCACATATTACGATTTCGTCTGTAAGTAATTCGGGACCCTGTATTGTTTACTGGATTACAATATTTAATCATTGTTTGAGAAGACCAAGAACTGGCGGAACCTGTACTTAGCTATTCTGCCAACAGACAAACTAATAACTGCTTATTTTTAGAGTGTTCTTCAAATGCATTCACTGGCAACGGGAGAACTGATAACTACATTCCCACTAGAGGTTGGCAACATTGTCGGTTTTTCGGGCAAAAGAAAGCATTCAGAGATTTTCTACCATTTTACCTCCTTTCTCACACCCGGGATTATATATCACTGCGACCTGACAAAGCCTGATCTCTCACCGACCGTAAGCTAATTACATCTTTGATTTAGTAACACTTTTTTGTCTTCAATTGATTTCATCATTGATATTTTAGGTTTTTAGAGAAGTGAACGTCACCGGGTTCAATCCGTCCCTTTACGAGGCAAGACAGATATTTTACACAAGCAAGGATGGCACTAAAGTGCCCATGTTTATCGTTTCAAAGAAGGTAAGACTAAGCTGCTGATAAATAGTATTAACAGGGATGCATTTTGGGGATGAACTTAAAACTACAGCAATTTTCTCACTATTATCTGTAGCCCTATTACGAAAACTCTTGCAATCCAATTGCTTTTGGCGACTGAAAAGCTGTTATACGGCTAAATCCATCAAAATTTGACAAAATATAACAACTGCTCTCTTGCAATTCAAATCATAGACTACAGAAACCCGACTGATCAAAAGAGTTTGATTCGGCTTTATAGTCTGTCTAAAATTGACTAACAATAGTACCTGAATTACGAAACAAACATTTTAAAAAATAGTGTAATAATTTCAAAAATGATTTCTCTTGCAGTGCTAGTGTGTCTAATATTTATTAATTAATAATTATAAAATTATAATGTTAAAAATTAAGGGGTATCTAATAAATTGCAGTGATTATAAAAATTATAAGATTGTTATTAAAAAAACAATTTCTCACACCAACCTTTATTATATAAATCAGCATATTCTATGGTCACAAATCAAACTCATTGAATTTTGTGACACGAGTGGCATAAATTGATAACACAACCTCAATAAAACTTCTCAGATGAATGTTATTTTAGTGGTTTTTTTCTGTTTTCCTCCTTTAGAAAGACATGTAATGATAATTTTCCAATTTCACTTGACACTATCAGAAAACCCTGAGATTTTTTAAAACAAAGCGCAGCTCGAGAGCAAATATGGTCACCGCAAAATGTTACTTTAGCGATCGAGTCGCGATAAAAATTGACTTTCATAATACGTATTAACGAATCGCAGCAATTCTCGCTGCAAGCACAGAACAAAGAATACTATGAGAACGGACACTCCGCACCTCCCGCTGAAACTGGCCACCTCACTTCCTAGATTGTATGGACAGAGATCTGGCAGACTTGCCATAGTGCATCCCCCCATGCACACACATATGCATTGACTTTGTGTATATTGAGTATATTTAGATAAAAATAGAATAAAAAGTTTTTAAAAGTTGTACCAAGTAAGTACACGAAAGGTTAGATAATAATTGGATAGTTTATGAGATGTTCTAGAACAGCAGTTGGCAACTAGTTTATGGCTGGCCGTATCAACATGTTAATTTTTTTCTGCAAAGAATTTGTTAGGCGTACCGATAGGACACTGAATACCTTAATTTTGATATCTATCTGTGCTTTAACAAGCGAGGTGTGGAGAGGTACACGACAAATATGCAGAACGATTGTGTGTATAATATTGTCCCCTTCGCACAGCTAGATCCGCCGCTAGATTTCCGAGCAGTCAGTCAGCGCTAGTAACTCCGAGCGCTAGTGACTGCCTGTCTGTTTGGCCGCCATCGTCATGCCTACAGTATTGGTTAATATGGCAAAATGTCAAATTGGCAGTGAAAATCATGCTTTCAATGAACAGTGGGCTGAAAGTTACTTTTGTTTATTGCCAAATGCAACTGATTTAAACTAATATGCCTAAGATGCAATAAAGGAATTTCTGTGATGAAAGAATACAATTTAAAGCAACATTTTGTTACAAAACATGTCGACTTCAATACTCGTTACTCTGCACATTCCGATTTGTGAAAAAATAAAGTTAAATCCTTGATTGACGGCTATGGAAACCTATAACAAAGAAAAGTGCCGCTTCATCGTAACAATTTAAAGCTACAGCTGCATCTCTTCGAATTTCCTGGATATTAGCTTGCAACAAAAAGCCATTCCATGACTCGGAAATGATCAAGGAGTGCATGCAAGATGCTTTGGAAGAGATAGTCAGCGACTCAAAATTGAGAGTTATCTCGCAAAATCACACAAGTAGATACCATTTTCCATTATCTTGCCTTCAAGCAGATACCATTTTCAGCTCGTACAACTATGCGCCATGTGGAACTATTAGCAAGTTAACTACACAATTTACTTATGAAAGATCAGGATTGATTTGATTCAGAAATGTTATCATAGGATATCATTGGAAATACAGTGCTGTACGTATTATTGACTATGTTTGCATCAAGAGAAATCTGCGCAATAGCATCAAGACAAACCTTTACAAGAAGATGAACCTGCGACAGCAACACCTGTAGGACTCGCTTTGCACAGCCACCGAAACTCCCGACTTTCGTATCGCTGCTTGAATCTGGCCCACGGATCATCAATTGTCGATCGCTGGTCTAAACTAATAATTAACGATTTGGAAATTGTCTGTTATATTAATTATATTTTGGTAAATATTTACATTTATTAATAAATTTTGAAGTTGTGCTAGTCAATATATTTTTCCACCAGTGTCCAAGTGTAAGAGGTTAGCCTATTAAATGGAATTTTTATATGAGCTGATCAATGCCAAAGTCGGGTGCTCTTTTTATGGTACTTTCATAAATAATATCAGATATGCAGAAGATATGGTGTTGCTTTGTCCTTAGATTAGTGCACTCAGGAAGCTGCTCGCTATTTGTGAGTCATATGCGTCGGCTCAGGGGCTCTGGTATAATGTTAAAAAAAAAAGTCAACTCCTTATCTTCAGGCCGCTGGGGGAAACTGTCGGGACTGTCCCTCCACTGTTGAAACTTAAGTACCTGGGCCACTGGGTAACCGAAGATCTATCAGACAGCACAGATGTAGAATGAGAGAGAAGAGCCCTATCTGTGCGTGCCTGCAGGTGTGCTTGCCTGCAGGTTGCACGGTGCACGAGTGATATAAAAATCTTTTTTTTCAAAGCATACTGACAAAATTTCTACATGTGCAGCCTTTGGGTGAAGTAAACGAGGAAAACACTTCATACCTCGAGGGTTCAGTACAATAATGGTTTCAGGATGTTGATGGGGCTGCCAAGGTATTGTAGTGCATCAGGTATGTTTGCAGAGACCCAGACCGATGGCTTTTATGCCATCATTTGCAAACGAACCGCTTCTGATGTATCGCATGCACGGTAGCGCCGACAACATCCTGAGGGTGGCGGCTGAGAAGCTGGATTGTCCGTTGCATAAGCACTGGGTGCAATTGCATATGCAACGGGAGGCCTAGCCAGTAGTTATCTACCTACTTCCATAAACATTTTATGTTTTTTTTACTTCTTGTATTTTTACTTGTATTTTGAATGATGTGTGTGTGTGTCTGTGTACTAACCTTATTCTATGAGCTAAAATTGTTACTAATATTATATGGATTCCATGTGGTCTGAAATAAAATTCATTCATTTATTCGTTGTCTGATAAGGGCCACAAAAAACGCGGGTTTCATAATACCAAAAGGAGCGTTTGCCATAGCGATTGCATCACGAGAGCATTCATAATAGGGCTGCTGGTACACCGATAGCTCAAAAACCTCTAATGCCATATTAGAATCAGGAGTATTCGGAGAGCGATCCAAAACAAGGCTACTTAGAAAGCCTGGGTGGATATATATGCCTCCTTATTTCAGGCAGAGTTGTATGCCATCAACAGATGCAAAATGAAAATATTCAAAAAGCCTACAAACAATAACATAGTATATATAGTATATACTATGTAGTATATACTACATAGGCCAGTGCAATTACTGCAAAAAAAGGAATGGCGATCAGTATGATTCTAGTAGTTTATTTTTTTTAAATATGTTTTATAAACTGGTCCTCTGCAATAAAATCTGAATTCTCGACATTGGCGTGCATGTGCTCTCACTTCCACCTTGAAAACACCAGCCGAAATCACGGCAATATGTAGTTTTTTCCATAGACCTTTTAAATGCAAAGTTTGGTTAAAAAAGCCAAAATAAATTATATAGAGCATAACATTTCATTTCATTTGACATTAATTGCACTCGCCTAATATATCCTATTGGATAGTGAAACGGCTTCAAGAGCCATCCCGTCTAAAATAAAATCACAGACTGTTTTGAAATGCACCCAAGCACTCTTGGGGACTACACTCGGTGCCTGGCCATATAAGGATCAGGGATTGATGGATGTGAAAAAGCTGACCTGTTGGCCAAATAAATGATTAAATCTTAAAAAACTAAACACACTCCTGGTCACAATATATAACCAAAGAACTCATTCAGATATGTCAAATGAGACCAAACTTGATGAGTTTATTGTTAACCATTAAGGAGTCCCTACATCATCATAATATAAGCTCAGCGCAACCATATTATTATCACCAGAATTGCATAATTATGCTAGGTTTCAAATCGATACGACAATTAGAGGTGGACGAAAGGTGAGTTGTAAGATTCCCTTACGAGTTTACAGGTCAAGCTAATAAAATCTTATTCAAAAAGGAGCCCTGCAACCGATTATAAGTCCAGAACCATTCCGCCATCAAAGGCCACAGCAACTCAAGGTTGAATGAAAAGGAGATACGATAGAGTGTACTATGAAAAGGAGATACGATACTGGGAGAATATAACAAGACAAGAAAGTTACTTAAGAGCTAATAAAAAAGCACTCGCATAAGAAAACTTTAATGTTGCTAAAACTAAGCAGGAACAAGTTGAATTAGCGTCTTTATTGGATGGGCCTATCTGAGGCCGACCGAAGCACATTTTTTGCCTTAAGGAGCGAAGACATCGCGAACCGCTAATGCGATCAAGCAGCCGACACCTCGGAAGGTAACTTCTGAACCCGAGTGAGATCGAACAAATTGTTCCCTCAAAGATACAGGAGTTTACGGAATGCACAGGACTGGGGAATAAACTGTAAGCAAACGGAGCCGCAAAAGTTGCAGTGCACCTGGACTCTGAAACCCAGACTACAAAGCACCTAATTTAATCTGCCATATCGCCATTGCACAAAAAATACACAGAAAATTAACTTTTTTTTTCTATTTAATTTTTTTTCCAGGGTCTGAAGTTAGACGGTAAAAACCCGGCCCTCCTTTACGGTTACGGTGGCTTCAACGTTAACCTCCAACCGACGTTTAGCGTGACACGTACGGTATTTGTTCAGCATTTTAATGGCGTGCTTGCAATACCAAATATTAGAGGTGGAGGGTGAGACATTTTCCAATGCACATTTAATTTATTAATTACTTTATTGAAATTACAACACTAATTAGCTGACGATGCTCAATTAATTATCCCCGAAGAGTTAATGCTAAAGCACTTGTATAATAATGAAGTATATGCGACGTTGGTGCAATTGTGTTTCTTGGCAATCTAAAATAAGTTAGTTATAGAAAATTGAGTGCGACGACCCGGTGAGAGTCCTCACCTTTCTAAGCTGTGCCTTTACTCCTTCAGTTAGGCTTAGGTATCGATTATAAGCGGTGTATGTAGTATAAGCGATGAATTAGGGTGAGTAATAAGTACAGAGAAACCCCCACTATAGCACGGCACATTATACCACGGATTTCGATATAACGCGGTGGCGATTTCAGTCAAATTTTATTACACTCAGGGGAGGCGGGAACGGGCCGGGTTTTGTTCATTTTGTCAACCGGCAGTCGATCTGCGAACTACGGTCCATAAAAGGAAAGCTTACAGTATTAAAAAACAATAGAAATTATTAACAAAATGAAGAGCGGTATTTCTAAGGCCCGTGGCGTCCTTTACTCGGAAAGCCACCCGAGAACGGGTGGACTCGGAAAGCCACCCGAGAACGGGTGGACTCGGAAAGCCACCCGAGAATGGGTGGCGGGTAAATAAATCTATAAAAATAAGATTGGCATATGTCCAGAAGCTATTGATTTTGATGCCAGATTCACAACTACTTGGGGGTGTCAATTAATCACATGAGGTTTTTTTGGCCACTTTCTGAACCCCCTCTCCCCTGGTAATACATGGTGAGGTTTTAGGCTTACTCCCCCCCACCACCTAATATCATGTGTATTTTTGACCAGTCCAAAAAAAAAAATAGTTATTCAAAAAAATGTTTTATTTTATTGTTAAATTAAATTCTCATCTAAATGTTAATTAAAATCTCGCCTCATCATTGTCTCGCACCATGCAGAGAACTTCCCTAGGTGTAGCGTATTAGCTCCGCGTAATCATGCGCGCAGGACGGATGCTTTGCGTCAATGCACTATCATCACTCTGTGCCATCATTTTCGTTCTAGAATGCAGAGCCATTCTACAGGAATGCGCATGCAGTCCGCACCTCTCATGTTCTTTACAATGTCGTAAGATGGCCCGCGGTAGCGCGGCCCGATGCGGTATAATTATAAAGCAATAAATTTTTAAACGTCATTTTGTGTTTTATTGCAAAAGTTAGGCATTTTCCAGTTTTGCGCAGTCGCATGAAAAAATACACATGATATGCCTCAAGACACCCCCCTCCCCATCATGATTAGTCATGATGTTATCCGAACCCCCTCCCCCATATTCGGGCCTCACGTAATTAATGGACGCCCCCTTAACTATCGCAATATCGGATAGGAGGCAAGCTAGCTTCTCATCTCCTCAGAACAAAGATGAAAGAAAAGCGCATCCCCATTAATACTATTCTAAGCAGGTTAGGAGCTAACGAAAATGGGGCGTTTCTGTAATAAATTCGGTGCTCGATATTATTTTGATTGGAAAGAAATACAATTGCACCTGTACAACTAAACAATTTATTCGATTTTTGGAATAAACTCATTATAAATAGTTGTATATGCAAAGAAGCGAAAACACGACCCCGTAACAATATTTTATACTCTATTTGAAAACTCTTTTCCGACAATAGATATTGCCTATTAACAAAATCAGCGATTAAAAATTTAAATGGTAATTTACCGATGGCCGTTTAAAATTACGCCCTAGTTCTATCCAATTCAGTTTTTCACTAATGACATCTAGCTTACTTCCTAATACACGCATAAAGTTAAATATCGCCCTCGCCGATAAATAAATCGACTTTTAACAAACGGGGTGATCGATGTACATTGTTAAAACTTATTTTTGTATGAAATAAGACAGGGTGTTACAGAAGCGTACGCAGCATGAAAGGCTCAATAATAATTTGAAGATGGGATATAAGGATACTTTGTAAAGTTCGAGCCTGACCGGAAGATTTTCTCTAAATCGGTAAAGATGTCACCGAAATATGAACTAAATAGACAAAACCTTCGCTTAATTCCTTCACTAGTTTATCATATTTTTTTTCAGAAAATTGAGTAATAAATTAAATTCTAAATTTTGTTGTGATGGTTTATGTTCACTGCCATTTTCTCCCGCTAGAGGGCACAGCGGCGACTGTGAAGTGTATGAATTTAGCGACACACCACACGAGCGAGCATCGGTTAGAAACCAAAGTTAAAATACCTAACACATTCATTGTTGTATCTAATATTAACTATTCTAAGACATTCTATGAAAGTACCATTTTTCCGTATTCAACAGTATTATAGCTGGAAAATGTGCTACACATTTGGCATCACTACCTGTCCGTCGAGTCGCCATGTTTTTTTTTCTTCTCCCTCAGGTATATTATACTAATTTAGCTATGTCCCCCCTCGCTCCTCATACATGAGCTTCGTAGGGATGCTCGCTCGGGCAGTGTATCGTCCGCTTTACACCTTTCGGGAACTAAGTAGCCGCCGGCGTCACATACAAAAAGTTTCCCATATACTCATATTTTTTTATGGTTTTTTATTCAAGGTCCTGGCTAATTTAACAAAATCTTTTTATAAAGCCATAAAACAATTGTTTCACTTTAACAGAAAATTAAATTAGTGGGTTGTTCGGAAAGTAATTTCGTTTTTTTTTTATTGAAAATGAAAGACGATTTTCTTATAGTGAATAAATATTTTATTGAATTATATATCGCCCATTCTGGTCCAATACATTTTGCCATCTTTTTGGCAATAGCATGATCCCACACTCAAATTTTTTTTGTTCTTTGCTGGCAAAAAAACTGATCCAGGTGATTTTTGACCTCATTTGAAGTAAAGGGTTCACCGTCTAAAAAAAATTGTATAGGCGGGAACAAATACTAATCAGAAGGTGCCAGATCTGGGGAATATGGTGGGCGTGGCAGTACATCCCATCCAAGCTGTAAAAGCTTTTGGCGAGTTGTATGAGGTATCACATTATCTTGGTGAAATACTATATCTTTTATATTGATCAATTCTGGCCTTTTCTGTTTGTGAATAATTCAATTTGTCCAGCTGATGATGATACATTTCAGAATTCATCGTCATGTTGTCTGGTAGAAGCTCCAAAAAAAAAGTGATTCCTTTGAAATCCCACCAAACAGATAACATCACCTTTTTTTGATGAATATTGGCTATCAAAGTGCTTTGAGCCGGTTCATCTTTTTGATCTCTTGCGTTTATCATTGTTGTAAACAACCCATTTCTCGTCCCCAGTGATGATGCGCTGAAAAAATGGATCATTTTCTTGACGTTTGAGAAGCAAATTACAGACGTCAATGTTTCAAATGATCATGAACGATCGAATTTGATAAATTTAATCTCTGCGATCTCAGCGAGTTGTTATTCGCCGGTTTGCATCAATTAATGCCTTTATTGTGTCTTCATTAGCTTCAACTGGCCTTCCAGAATGCGGTGCATCTTCAACATCAAAATTGCCGGATCGAAATTTTGCAAACCGGTTTTGGCACTGGCGTTCTGTCAATACATCTTCTCCATACGCATCGGATAATTTTTTCTTGCTTCAACTGCATTTTTACCTTTTCGTTAGTAAATAAGTAAAATAGGCCGAAAACGCTGCTTTTCACTAGCCATATTCGAAAGAGTACCAACCAAAAACTACTGTGTAGAATCAATCAAACTTTTTCACAAGCAAGCTTCGCTATATCAGCTGTCAAAATATATAATGATTATCCGGCTTAAGTGTGACGGTTGTGACAAAATACAATTAAGTCCTCTGTTGGGAAAAAACGAAATTATTTTCCGAATAACCCAATATAATGATAGCACTTCTGGGTTGCAGATTAATGTTATGCAGCTGTCGTTTAGTCAGATCAATTCTAGAGCTGCTCAACCCTCGACAGAATCGAAAGTGAACCGAGGCCATAAACAGTTGTTGTTACTAATGTTTGACCATTTTATCTGGGATTAGCAAAAATGGAAACTTCACCGTGAGGTGGTGAATTTTACAATCGTGCAGCCTCGTGATATGTTCTATGTTGTAAATTGGTCACCCCGTATAATGCTTTTATATATTTCTTAATTAAAAATGCGAATAATGATTGTAGTGAATACGGAGAGCGTTGGCACAATGCGGGAAGACTGTTGAACAAACAAAACGTGTTCGATGACTTCCAATCCGCCGCCGAATACTTAATAAAGGTAGGCTACACGAGTCCCAATCTGCTGACCATCCAAGGCGGATCGAACGGAGGGCTGCTCGTTGCCGCTTGCATCAATCAGAGGCCGGAGCTGTTCGGCGCTGCTATTATTCAAGTCGGGTATGTATCATGATAATAGCCCGACCGCCGGTACTTTTCTTCTTTTTCTGGTGTCATGTCCACTACCGAATATTGACTATCGCATTGGCTATTACGATTTCATCCGCCGCCATTTGGTACAAGGACGCGGTGGATTTCTGAAGCCATTCCCGCAGTTTACGGAGCCAAGATGTTCTTCCTCCCTTATCTCTTCTTCCGGCTATTTTGCCTTGAATTATTAAATGCATAATTCGTATCTTTCAAGATGACGCATAACTTGAGCTATTAAATTTGCGGATCTTATAAAATCGAAGATTATCGCAGTCGTTTGATATTATGAATGAGATACCCACATAATCGATATAGTCAAGAGAGCAAACTCACTTCTATATCTAATGAGAAAAGCTTTTTTATAATTACCAGCAATATTTTCCTCGAGCTCTGTAACACTTACTTTCGCCCGTTTCTCGAATACTCCTATCAAGTATGGAATCTGTAATTTATGAAAGATGTAGAGCGCATGGAAAGAGTTCAAGCTACAAGGTCGGTGCTATCACCGATGAACGAACCGTACGAAGTACGTGTCGCGGGACGCCACAGCTGCGTAATAAAACAAAAATATATATATATATGTGGCGCCGATCGTCTAAGAAATAACCCGAGCACCAATATATTTGAAAAAGAAACCGGAAAAAATAACAAAAGGAAGAGACGAAAGCCATGATAAATGACTAATCCTTTGCCCCTTTTGCCAAAAAACCGCCACTTTAAATAAATACCTCTCGAGTAGACAATAGACTAAAATATATTTTTATGATGCCGGAGATAAAGTAACTCTGAAAAATAATTTCAAACGGATATAATCCTCTACAAGGCCGACCAAGACGGAACGGCTTGCA
>JAOPUG010000090.1:232860-243039 GCA_027564375.1 Micropterix facetella | reverse complement strand
ACAAAATGGTATAATTTACTTTTTTTTATTTTACAGAAACTAACTAACTTCATTTTTTTAATTTACAGAAACTAACTAAACTTACTCAATAAAAAATACTAAGGAACTAAAAAAAGATGATTACAGACTCCCTTGGGTCTGGAATTTTGAACTTTGTACGACAATGTGTTAAAAAATCATGAAAGTTTGTAGTTTTTCGCAAAACTAAGGGTTACGTTTGATTTTTCTGGAAATATTAAGAATTTAGTAAAGAAAATGGTTTCGAAGAGAACTATGAATTCCATCACCAAGAGAGTCTGTAATTATCTTTTTTTAGTTTGATAGTATTTTTTATTTAGTAATTTTAGTTAGTTTCTAAAGTAAATGTTACCATTTTGCCGAACTCCGAAGTGTAAAATTGTAAAACAGCCGCAGCAAAAATAGGTTTTTTTTCATAATTGTAGTAAAAAAAACAAAAATCTACTTCCAAGGATGTCTACAATAAGGATCCATTTATATATTAAGTGCTAGGGGGCCTAAGAGTTAAGATATGTAGTTAACAATAGGAAGATTTTTAGTTAAAAACCATAGCATATCAACAAGTTATCAAGTGATAGCCTATTTCTTTATCCCTCTGGATAAGTCCAGCCGTTTAAATAGTTTCTTAAATGCTAATGAACTTTATTGGAAGGACACTTTTTTTGTGCTAATATTGTCATGGGTTTGTGAAAGATTATGTGCACAAAAATAATTTTTCGTCTAATCATTTTTTCGCAAGCACTCTAGATGCCATCGTCTAGTACTTCAGAAGAAACTTGAGAATTTCTTATTATACATTATAACAGCATGTTCGTCACTTTAATTTTTTATATAATCGACAATCTTTTTCAATACTCGAGGAAGCTACAGATTTGATTCTGGAGGTTCTTTCGGTCTCTAAGCAGTATCATTTCCCTGAAAGTCTCGACTGCACAACCATCTGTCTTTATTCCCTATCTCGGAATATGGACCTTATTGTAGAATTAACAGTTCCATAGGAATCAAATATCAAAAAAGATCACGAGTACAAACTAAATAAATACCATGATCTCGCAAATGCCGTCACCCGGAACTTTGTCACTGTTTAGCTTCATGCGGTGGCTTGCCAGCCAAATCTCTGTTTCACCTCTTTAAAGAGCTTGGTTTCTCTAGTAATATAATCAACTCCTTAGTTCTGTTTGTATTTATTTATTATTTATCAGTGTTTTTGCCTGTTTAGGCTGTATTTTTGTTTTTTTTTTTGCCGCTGGTGATCGCTAAATAATCAGGGTAACAATTGACAATTTTGATGATTCGCGAAATCACCAATAATCTTCGATTAATCGTAATTTATTCGTAATCGGTGGCATCCCTAATAAATATCAATGACGTACAAGGGTGGGTCAATAAGTCTGTGACTTTTTGAATGAAACATAATTTTTTTCAGCAAAATAATGATTTATTTCTCAACATAATCTCTTTTGATCTCAAAACATTTCGTCTGACGTTACTTCAATTTTTTTATCCCTTCTTACTAATGAGATTTGTCAAGATCCTCAAAATACGCTTTTGTTTTAGCAATGACTTCATTGTTGGAACCAAATATCTTTCCCCGATCCATTTCTTCAGGTTTAGAAATAGGAAATAATGACTGGGGGCTAAATCCGGGGAATACAGCGGATGAGGGAGCAATTCGTAGCCCAATTCATGAAATTTCACCACAGCGACTACGCACGTGTGCACCCGTAGCGCATTGTTTTGGTGGAAGAGCACTTTCTTTTTGGCCAAATGAGATCGTTTTTTCATCAGTGTTGTTGAACCGGTCCAACAAGTTGGCATAATATTCACCATTGATAGTTCACCTTTTGAAGGTAATCAGCGTGGATTTTGCCGCGTGCATCCCAAAAACTGTCGCCATGACCTTATTGGCCGACAGACCCACTTGGGCCCTCTTCGGCGCCGATTCACTCGGAGAAACTTACTGTTTCGATTGCTGCTTGGTCTCCGGTGTATTGTGGTGGATCCATGTTTCGTCCACGGTTATGAAACAGTGCAAAAAGTCGTCCGGATTGCGTTTGAACAACACCAAACAGTCCTTCGAAGTTGTCACACGATTGCGTTTGTGGTGAATTGTGAGCAAACGCAGCACCCATCCTGCCGATAGGTTTCTCATACCAAAGTGATATTTCAAAATCGAAACCGCTGAGTCATGTGATATGCCTATGGCTTCTACAATCTCTAATCTCCGATCGGCCAACACCATATCGTGGATTTTTTCAATTATTTCGGGTGTAGTGATCTTAATTGGGCGTCTAGAACGTTCGGCATCACTCGTGTGTGTGTGTCTACAACGAAATTCAGCAAACCACTTCTTTATCATTGAAATTTATGGCGCAGAGTCCCCATAGTATTTATCAAACTCGTCATTGGTTTGAGCAATGCTTTTTTTCTGCAAAAATTAATGCTCGATGAGCACACGAAATCGCTTTTTTCCATTATCGCAAAAAAATATGCAGTTGTCTGCTTTCAATGGCTGTCAAACACAAACTAAATTATGCAGCTTGTTCAAAATTTTACAGTAGTCTATTGACGAATGGCAGTTGACGGATGAGTGTTGCCATTCAACTTGCAACGTGGAAAATTCAAAAAGTCACGGACAGATTGACCGACCCTCGTATTATATCCTTCGCACTATGCTTACTAAATAAACAGACAAATTCAACAAAGTGGCCATTTGCACTTTTGTTCTAATGAAGTGATTTTAATTTCAGAAATCAATATGAAAAAATCGAGAAAAAATATCACTGGCAGTGAAATTTTTCCACCCCCGAAATATGACACCGTCATCAGCTACCCAGGAAAAAAGAAACCGACCACAACCCCCACCAAGACACTTCACTTTCCCGGAGAAGAAATCGAAGATGAGACACAGAATGCGGAACAAAAAATTAAAGAATGGCTTTTGAAGAAAGAAAATCAATTCACCCTGTCGAGTAAAGATACACAGCAGAGGAGGTATGAGGAGTTGATGTCGCCACTCATTGGGGACAATTCTGCATCGGTTTCTCACACTTCACTGAAGAGGAGAAAATCTGGTAGCGGCGCCCACAAGGAAAACGACTGGAACAAATGTGTCAAACGAATGAATAAAGCTTTGAGCAAGCCATCTAATCATAGCTCTAAATTAAATATTAGTATTGCGAGTCATAAAAAAGTGGAAGACTTTGGAGCGATTGACATCTCAGATGAGGAGGAACCTCCAGCGGTGGAAACCAGTGGTGACGAAAAAGACAGAAGGGCTTTGCAAGAGGTTATCAATCAGTCGAGCCAAGAACCGAATGTAAATAAACAACCGCCGTTGCAAGATTTAATTTTGAAAAATACCTCAACAGCAAATCCGACCAAAAAGCCGGAGAAAGATTGTAAAATGCATAACATTGTGGTTAACGGTGGAATCGTTCATCTAAATACTAGCGATAATACCAATATAATGTTCAATAGTCATGCGATAAATAAAATGTGCGATAATATCATAAACGTCATTCTTAATGTACTAAAAGAACGATTTAATATTACTGAAAAAGACAAAAGCATCGAGAGGGACGATTTAATTGAAAATGACGGTAACAATGAAATCAAACTGACTGATGCGAAAGGAGTGGAAAGCGCCGATACAGCCAAACGAACAACCGAAAGTGTAACTGTTGAAGTTGTTAATGATCCATTGATTTTAGAGAGCGAAAATCTCTTCACAGTTACCGAAGACGAGCTTTTGACCCCAAAATTAGGAGTAACTTTTCCTAAAAAGGTCCTTCGCCCTCCATCGGCCCGCAAGAGGAAACTGAACCAAGACGATAATAGCGATGATAAGGTCGAGGACACTCCTCAAAAAATAACGTAAGCCTATTTTTTATTAATTTCTTGTAAATTCTTCCGAGTGAATGAATGTTCAAATATGTAAGTGGTTAAATTAAAATTTACTAACATTAAATATAAGCAAACCGAAATACACAACCCAAACTGGTCGAAGGACTGAAAATAAACGACTCTAATGGAATAAACTGTTTGTCAGTCAATAAAACGAACGTCATGCATTAAATATTGAGGAATTAGGACAACAATTTACGATGGCTTTAAAAATCAACACCGTGCAACCTGGCTAAGAAAATCATTTTATTTATTGGGACCTTGAAATGAAAACTTCTATTTTCTCCGTGAAAATGAATGTTTATTTCAAAACATTGAAATGTACGTTTCATTCCATCGCTAGCTAATATTGTGTCCCATATTTCTGGCTAGAGACAGATTCCCCGATGGAAGAAAGCTTCAACCTTGGAAACTATCCACGAATCCAGCCATTTTTCGATAACCTCGAATGACTAGAAGCGCTGCTCGGAAAGGCCATGGGTCATCGACCATGGCCTACATAGGTATTTTTTGCAACATCTTGCAAAGATTGTCCCTGCAAACTTATTACAGTTTAGTTTAGTTTTGTCATTATATATACAAGTTTTATTAATAAATTAATACCAATAGTCATGTCCTACTTTGTTTTTTTTCATCCGTTTACATTTTGCGTTATCTTTTCAACAATCTCATGGGGAGACAGAAACCATATATTGCTCTATGGCGCTGCTTCAGTCACCTGCTACAAAGAAATTTACGATAAAGCCATTCTACTGCTCACAAATCGGTTTCAAAATCAGGTCTGCTCTAAGGTCATCAATGGCCTACATAGCGGCTCGATACAGGACAGGGTCCGGTCACCGGTGACCTACCTGACAGAGAATGTGTTAATTATATGTATTATTTGTAGATTATTTTATTTTATTTATATTACTTTAAATTCTATTATTCTATTATATTACAATTAATTCTACTATACTACTTTGTAGTATAGTAGTAAAATGAGCGGGGTGCTTGACTTGACAGCATACACAGTGATCCACTATGTGTATGCTGTCCTCTGGTTCTTCACCACATATCCGACAATTCTTGCTCTCGGTCAAGCCAAGGTTGAAGAGATGCGCTCTAAGGGTCGTGTGTCCAATGATGACACCGATAGTTGTTCTAAGGCTCTTCTTGCTCATGTCAATCAGTTCCCTGGTTCTCTTAGGTGTTACTGTGTAGGTAATTATACATTTTCAATTAAACTTAACTAATTAAAAAAACTATTTAAATAACTACTTGAGGTGTAATGATTTACCGCACTTACGTCAATTCCGTCTAAATCATAAAGAGCAAAGTTCCTCATCAAGATACAGGCCAAAATGCCTAATTGGATGTGTATTGCTAAAGGCCATTCGGTTGTGTTGACTTCCTCACTATTTTTGTGTCTTTTTCTTGTATGATGTCACCATGTGCAGAATTATAATGCATTAAATAAAAAATGAAAATAAAAAAACTCAATTTGACCAAAAGTGTGGGTTAGCTGACTTCATCACCAAGGGACGATATCTAGGGGGATAGTAAAATCTAAATAAACATTACTATACTAACCTTGTAGTTCTAAAACGTCGCCGAAACTTCTGGTGGTACAAAATTCACGCGGTAAATTCGTTTTATTTATAATGTCAAACGCGATAGTCTTTAATTTCACATAAAGCTTGTAGTTATTTAGATAAATGAATGAAATGAAATTATTGGATCTCTGAGCTGACATAATCGGTTATCTCCAATGCTTTCATTTTATATATTTAGTATTACTATCCTCTTATCTGTCAATATTGGCATTTACATGTTGAGTTTGTCATTTTCTTCAGAATCGCACATGTGAAAGTGACATGGTACATCAAGGTCCGTAGTACGGACTGTTGCGCCAACGAGTACATGTTCTTCCAGTTCGATTGTGTTCCAAGGCTGGTAGCTAAAATGGGTTGAAAATTAAGGTAATTTTGTTTTAATTTCAGAACAAAGAAGCCTACAAGAAGCTCATCGCATACCAGATCAATAAGGAAATCCTTAGATTTTCCTAAAAATTCTAAAGACACTCCTCGTAAAGACAAGAAATATGACACTCTAATGGATAAAACTGATTTGTCAAGAAGCAACGTCGAAATTGCGAGTCCTTCGAAAGATGTTACCCCGTTAAACGCAACACGTTTCTCAAGACGCATACTTGAAAGCTCCACCCCATTTGAGAGTCCTTCGAAAGATGCTACGCCGCTAGACACGACACGTTTCTCAAGACGCGTACTCAAGAGCTCCACTCCGATCCCGACAGAGGCAAAGAAATCTTTGTCGTTTGATAAAAAATCACTTGGCATCTTCGAGCACTCGCAGAACTCCAGCGGCATTATAGAAGCGACTAGAAAGAGTGAAGTGAAAAAGAGGCCCATCATTATGACCACAAATTTGCAACCAGATATGACAAAGCTCGTCGAAGACTGGGCCCGTCGCTTCAATTGGACGTTTGTTCACGGATTGTATAAAAAGGAGGCTACACACTTGGTCGTCGGCAATATGGGCAATAACAAGGCACCAAGGTTCGATAAATAAATATATTATATTTAGTTTTTAGTTTATTAATCTGTACATTGTCCATCGTCGCACCATTGCATGCAGACATTCACCAAACTTGTGGTGTTCCTGTATAAAACAACTACCCTCTTTGTCGGGACATTATTCAGGTTAACTCGTAGAATGGCTCCAATGCTGCCATCGGCACCCACAATAATTCCCATGGCTGCCAGCACTCTTAGAGGCCACCTGAGATAGACTGACGTTTCTTAGTTTTGATTTTAATGGATAAAATATTAGAATTGAGTGATACATCTGTCGCTTTTTGGCTCGTCCGTAGTATAACGTAGGACAGGTATGCAGTTTGATGCGTTTATATGTCCATCTGAGGATATCTCGTGGATCGATCTTAACCAAATTTGGTATGCAGCATCCCTGGGTGACCCCAAGCAACACCCGGTGGCAATAAATATGTTTCGAGTCGCGCAGGTGCTACTGCAGGTGCATCCAGGTTTACTTGGCCTCGAGGAGGATCTGATCATTAAGTAGAGCAAGCGTAGTGTATATGGATATTTTCGGAGCCGCGGTGACGAGAGAAACTTATTGGAATAGGTTTTAAGCCATTTTGGATAAATCAGGGATTACCAATCACGGGACGGGCCAGAGTTGCGGATGTATATCACTACTTTTCCTGTTATTTCGATTAAATTACTTAATTGTATCAGTGACATTTTATGGAAATAATCTTGTTTATTCGAATATGTAAAGAAATCTACCAGTATTTTGTCCGTAAAAATTTCGTTCGTGAAATCAACCTTTGAGGAATTTAGAAAAGATTTTTTTTTTTAAAAAACTGCGGGTCGTTATATTACCCAAAAATGAATAAATGTTTCAAAGCCCATTGGGTACAAACTATCCTTTGAATGGCTTCAAAGTTCCGCACCCTTTTTATTAACTGTATTATATTTCATTTACAGAACTGTCAAATATCTACAATTTCTGGTAGACCACAAATGGATAGTCTCCTTCGAATGGCTGAAAGCCTGTGCAGACAAGAATAGATATGTGAATGAGGTAATAATTGAGCTTTTTTGTGATTCATTAAAGTAAACCAATTTTAAAGTAATTTGAAATCTCTTATCGCAGGAGCCCTATGAATTACTGGACGACGGAGGAGACACTGGACCTACCAAATCCAGGCTCTCAAGAAAGAAACTATTTTCCATGTACACATTTTATTTATTCGAATTTGATCAACCAAAGCGCATAAGTAAAGATCAATTAACTGTAAGTACAGCAAATTTTGGGATGGTTATTTACTAGTAAATACTGTAGTACTTTTTGCTTCATTGTTAGACACACATTGTTAATCGCTGCCGGGAGGGGTGACATTAGGAGATATTTATTATTATTATTATTTCTTGATGAACTAACAGCTTATGTGCTAATGTGTTTATGTCTATGATGATCACTGGTGTGCTATTTGTTTTTGGAACGAAGTTCTTTAATGCGGCTTGCGGGAAGTCGACTAGTAGAAATCGAACACTAACGAAACAGCGTTATGCGAGGCGCGTGAGGCGGCTGCGTCGCTCCATATCGCCGCTCGGCCTGGAGCCCAACTGGCATTTAGCATTATGCGGGGCGCATGAGGCGGTTGCGTAGCTCGATAGATCAATTGTATAAACGTGTATATTTGTAAAAGCGTAAGGAACTTCATTCTTGATGGAGGACCCCTGACTGCACACTTTTTTTTGTTTTAGTTTTTTAAATACTTGTCAAGCCTATTTTCGTATGTGTTTATGGTGGGTGCCTTGACAACATCCTCGGGCAGTTTATTCCAACTGTTTACGATTCTGTTAGTCAGGAAGTGCTTTCTTGCTTCGGTTGAAAAGCTTGTTACATTGTGTTTCAAGCTGTGACCTCTTAAGTGGTTGTTTGCATTTAGCACAAACATGCTTTCCAACTCAGGGCAGTCCTAGTATCGCTTCAGTATTTTGTATATCTTTATGAGATCTCCTCTATCTATTCGTTGCTCCAGAGTTGTCAGTTTGAGGATTTTAATCTCTATTCATATGGCATTTTTCTGAGAGTTTTTGGCAGTTTTGTCACTCTACGCTGTAAAATTTCAAGAAGATTTATGTCCTTGGCAAAATAAGGATTCCAGATTTGATAACCATATTCAAGTAGAGGACGAATGTAGGTTTTAATTTTTTTTTTAAATGTCGGTATCGTTAATTCTTGAAAGGTTTCTTTACCAAATATAGAAGTGAATTTGCCCATTTTACAATATTTTCAATATGGTTTGCCCATTTCAAGTTATCAGTTATTGTTACACCAAGGTCTTTTTGCATGTTCGTGGCTGTTAAGATCCGAGTTGATAGTCATTTTTGGGATCATTTTTACCAAGTATAGAACTGTGCATTTGTTGGGGTTAGTTTTAATAACCCATTTCTGAGTCCATTTTGTGACTTCATCCCGAGCTTCCCTTAATGTCCCACAACTTAAAACAGCATTGGATGTCAGGTTAACATTGTCAGCGAAGAGGCTCGTTAATATTCTGAGTTGGAGAAGTCAGAGATGAAGATCCCGAACAGTGTCGGAGTCAGGACAGTTCCTTCGGGTACGCCCCTGAGCACTTTACGGACATCTGATAATAAGCCTACCACTCTCACTTGGTATGTACGTCCCGTTAGATAATTTTGCAGCCATGTCAGCAGTCTACCACGTATTCCTAGATACTCTAATTTATCAAGGAGCCGACGGTGCGGCACTGTATTAAATGCTTTCTCAAAATCTAGGTAGATAATTACCATTGCATGACGTGGCTTACATTGGAGTTCACAACAAAAACTCACTGTCCACGGCTTACTCCATATTCTATATATAGTGTAACAAAATGGGTATAAAAACAATATATTTAACTTGGAAATAGCTTTAATGAGTAGGTCAATATGGATAATAAAAGCAGCCACACTTACAACGCAAAAAAAATGGTGTCCTTTTTTTTATTTTTATACAGTTGAAATGCTTGAACTGTCGACTATTTCTTGCTGGTTGTGTATCAGTCGCCGCTGTCGATTGAGAAGTTTTTTTTTTAAATTAGTTTTTGCTGCTTATTTTATGGGAAAAATAAGTAAAAATATTACTACTTCATAATTACGTCAATTTACATTGGTTCTTTTAAAATATGGTTCTTGTAAGTAAGTACAAACGGGGCTTCCATGGAATTCACAAACTACATTGGTGGTTTGGAGGGTACTGTAAAACCCTTGTTGGCACGAGCCACTGAGATGCTAATTACCTTGTGAATAACAGCAAGGACTATGTCATGGCTGTAAGTATACCATCCTTGATCTAAAGCCGCCTTGCAGCAGCCAAAATATGTCTTGTTGTGCAAGGGGTATTGCTACAAAGAGGAGATGAACTATCCTCCGAATAGCTCCAAAGAGCAAGTTTACTGGGGTCTAGAAGTGTATGCTGAAAGGCATTTAAATAAAATTTCAGCATCTCTGGTGTCCAGTCATACAAAATTATCTTCCAGTGCATTGGATGCAAAAATCTGGCATTGAAGGAAAACAGCATGACCCATACTGTTGCTGTCGTAATCTTCCCGCAGGATGGTCTTTTTTTTTTTTAGGTCCACATACCCTTCTGGAAGCACCCATGGATAGAATAATATGCCATCACGTCTTTGATCGAAGATACAATATCCAACTCATTGCA
>JAOPUG010000090.1:213574-232760 GCA_027564375.1 Micropterix facetella | reverse complement strand
CCCCCCACCCCCCACTAGCTCCTACGACTCGCCATGGATAGCTCCTAAGACTTGCCATTCATTGACCGCCTCTTGACTGAACTGCAATGAGATTCAGCCAAGAAGTAGTGAGCCTTTGGAAACGCCGTAAATCTAGAAGCAACAACAGCTGATCTAGAGACCATTTGCATGATATGCATGTCTGTAATTGATAGTGAAGACGCATGTTTATTAAATTTTTATTTTTATTGTTTTTATTTTAATTTTATTACTAACTATATTATAGTTCTTACTATTACTAACTAACAACATCAAATCTTTTAATTACATGTATTAGATAATAACAAAGTAATATATTACATAATATCAGAAGAGTCAGCTCGTCGATACCAGAACCCAAAATAAGCATCCCTAGCACAGTATTCAGACAGTAGCTTCTTTTAGAATAAAAATTGAAAACGAAGCGAGCGACGTCGCTAGTCGTGCTACCACGAATCGCACACGAATCATAATACGATTACTAGACGATTGTACCACAGGCGGCATCCGTGCCTTTAAACGAAATACGCTGAATGAGAAGTATCAAGCGTTCGTCTTATAGACGCCACGCCCCCAGAAAAAAGTAAAAAAACACTGCGATGGCACGTTCATTTCTACAACCCCGAGCCGCGTAACGCCTTGCCACCCGAGAGTGCGCTTACTGTTCTCTCCGTATACTGCGTCCCTACCTCTAACGGGTCTCAGATCTAGTTAGGTGTGCCGATAAACCGTTTCACCATAGGGTGTGCTCAATCTCTCCCAATTCATTAAATATTATGTTTATAAGCATGTAAAAAAGTTATTGTAATTAATACAATTAAAAAAAACTAAAATACTGCATAGGAGAGCAAAAGGAGGTATGGACTGGCTTAAAATAAGATCTAAAGAATATGTACACCTCATTCTATAATACATTACTTATAGCAAATTCATCCGTTGTAATGAGTTGCACTTTTGGGTACCTATGTATTTTTCAATATGACCAAGTAGATCAACGACTTATATGAAGATAGTGTGCCCACCTCATTTACGAACCCTTGGAGCGCCCATGTTTCCCGGTACATTCCATAGATACTGCACTGTGTCACTGTGCGGAAAATATAGCAGAGACGGCTATCGTTTTTCATAAAGACGCACTCGTCTGAGTGCAAGCAATCAGATCGATTTGTTTAGCAATGTTCGTGTCGTGACGGAATCGTAGACAAGTGGCTGATTGCCTCACTAGCCCGGAAGGCCACTGGATTTTTTTCTCAACATCATCGAGCAAGATTCAAAACAATCTAAAGTGAAACGTACCATTTTGTAACACGTAACACGAAAATACTCTCCAAAACCCCCATCGATGAACCAATAGTCAACAAAAATATTGAATAAATAATGAATATCGTTCTGTTTTGTCATACGAGATATTTTATCAAACGTAATAAAATACTCAATATCATGATGTTTTATTAAAAATATCAAAAGAAGAATTTCTTCAAGGAAATTGTAGGTAATTGAAAGCATAATTCTGAACCAAGAGGAGATAAGAACGGCCGAATGCGTACAGCTGTTTGTTATTCTCGACGGCTCTCAGCTGATATTCTAGTCCTCGGGGGTTGATCGCTGTTTCATATAATGTTAGATCCAGGATTAGTGGTTGCGCGTCAAATTCTCTTTCATGTTACCATTTAACTAGTGCACATGTACTCACAGCGCTCATTAACAAGTGGCGCATATTTTATCTTCGACCTCTAACAGGCTAGTTCGGCACACGATGGACAGATGTCGTTGCAAGTTTTTAAAACATCATTTGGACGCGATAATATGTTTACCTACTTGCAATGTAGGGGAACCCGGGGGAGAGACGATGTAGCTAAGCTTTGATCACTATTTGATAGGTTTGAAAGAAATAACAACATTACATATGGTAATATACGTTTATTTGCTTATTTATCTACAAATAAACTACAACTAAACATATCTAAATTTATAATAACTATCTAAAATTAGTGTTTAAAAAAAGGAAAATTTCTCATTCTGTCCCACCCCCGAGGTACAATGAGAAATGCACCCGGGGCACAATGGGGTGCAACATATCTTTCAGGTAGTTTACAAGTTTTATCTCTTGCTTAGCTGTGAAAACTGTGTGGTACTTCCCTGACGTTTTATCAATAACAGCTTCTGGCTTTCCTCGTGTTTTACGAACATACCTCTCTACTGTTGATAATGGCACTTCATATCGATTAGATGGCCACGTATCCTATCTCTCCACTAACGACTGCATCAACAGCTTGATTCATGGCGTACGTAGACCAGGACTGGCGGTTGGTTTTTCGGGTACCTATAATATGGATCCGTTTTTCGCAAGGAAGGGTCCCATATATAATTAATTAATGTATATTATTCATTCACAATCAATTAGTAGGGCACATATTTTTTGTATTTTTTGACGAAATCCCGTCATCCCATTCTCATATGGAGAGAGAAAGATGAAGAAAACAGTAAAAATATAATTTCTCATTTCATTTCGACTTTATGTGATTCGATGATGTGCGTCTCTTTCTTACGCGTATAAGGTAAGTAGTGCGCAACAAAGAGAGCAGTAACTATAGTAGCGTTGCCAGCTTTGTAAAATTGCTTAAAATGTGTATACAGTTACGAATATAGCCTGGCAAATATCACCTATCATATAGCCTAGAATGTATCGTGCCATTCCTTTTCCCGATATACTAGAAAGATCACAGCATAGCCCAAAAGCGTGGATAAGCTGTGATTAGCCGTGTGTGCGTGGGCAGTACGGATTTTTTTGTTAGTTATTTTTCAACAAAATTTTATTCTGGCTTAATAATATTCATTATTTATTTTCCTTTATTTTTTATAATATTACTAAGATAATCTTAAATACTTAATTTCGCTATCTGTATTTTTAAAATAATGGAAAAGTATTACGTAACTGAGTTACTCTAATTTTACACTTTTGTTACAATATCCTTTTTTATTGTCTCAATAAATTATTTTTTTATTTATTGCCTACTCAATTAGCGACTCTCTAAGTAATCTTGTTTTATATAAAAAAAAATGTACGCCTAAACCCCTGGTTCTGCAGGATCAAATAATTAAATGTAAAACTCCACGTCATTACACCACTATCCCAATAAAACAAAATTGAAATTTTAAATAGGAAACAAATGAATGCCACTTAAAATAGAGAGTTAGAAAAGCCTTATCATCCGCTAACACTGACTGTTCACATATGAGTCGCTGTGGCCTCTCTCCTGCTCCAGATGAGCTCCGCGTCTCTCTCCTTTGTTGTATGCACTTGCTCTAATTGAAGCACTAGCGTGTTTATTTATAATTATGCGTTTATCTGTATAGTGGACTAGAAGTCATATTATAGACACATTCCGGAGCGTTAATGTTCAAGCTATACTAGCCAAAATAAGCACTTACCCGAGTCGTCCCAATTATTAGAGGTCAGGGAACAGAATGGTCGTCATCGGTGTGGCCCAGCGAGGGTTGCCGGCGCATCCCTTTTGGCTCGGTTACACGGATACACTTTCTTTGGCATGAGAGGAACGGGCGAAGGAAATCCGTGATTATTATTATTAAAATTATAGCTAGAAGTAACATGATAAGTATGTGCCATAATATTAATTATGGCTTATTTTTACTATTACATCTTAAGATGGAAATATTTTACATCCTATGGGTATTTACCGTAACCGTAAAAAGTTCATTCTTCGAATGTTCATTCTCGTTAATTCATTCATTCACTGAATGTCTCCCGGCTCAAGCTGCTACATCGGCACCAGGGAAGAGTCGACCTTGG
This sequence comes from Micropterix facetella, assembly GCA_027564375.1. Classification (NCBI taxonomy): domain Eukaryota; kingdom Metazoa; phylum Arthropoda; class Insecta; order Lepidoptera; family Micropterigidae; genus Micropterix; species Micropterix facetella. Next base: position 228,931 of record JAOPUG010000090.1, on the reverse strand, counting down.
GTCCAAAACAAAAACCGCTGGAATGGGTGGTAAAAAAAAGACGAAACTACATGGGGCTCCGGCACCATCTGGTGATTTCGTCACGAAGAATGAGCCCCTACTACACTGGTTGGTGGCAGGCAGATTGTTCAAAATTCGATGACGGCCGCTGAGGTCAGGAGGTCACGGCTGCTAGCGCGACGACCAGATAATCTTGTCCGCTTGGGGTCGACGCTGACCTGTCGTGTGATCCCATCATCTATCGTCAGCCAACTGATATATTTGTTTTGTATTGTCCGTAATAATTGATAACCTAAGATGCCATATTATTAAGCAAACAACCCGGGGGCGTTTCAAGATTATGCAAGATTTACTACTTTTACTTTCCCGTACTATAGTAGGTAATAATAGGAAAGTATTGTGATCGTGGAAAGTATTTGTATTTTTAGATTTCAATGTTTGAAGTCAACAAATTGAAAAAAGTGGTTTTAAAAAATGTACGTCTGTCTATCTGCCTTCGTGCCCATATGTCACCGCGTGGTTATAATCAATATGCCTTGCATCCGTGTTCCATTATATTATAGCCAAAATATTAAAAAAATCAAAAAAAAACTGTAAAGACCTAAATCTTGATACTAGACTAACAAGTATTAAAGACGACATAAAAATTAAAGGCGTATTAAAGCCGTATAAAATATATTATTAAAGACGACACAAAAAAGAAGACGATAGTATTAAAGAAGACATAAAAAAGATGTATTTAGTTATATTAGTGTATTATGTTATGTACCTACCTCCTTAGTAAAACATATTTTCGTGTTTGTTTAATGTTTACATACCTGTTTCTATTAACTAATTACCCCATTCATTATTTATTATTTCTTCAATAACAATTTAAAGTTTTTATATCCTAATCAAAACCTGGAAAACCCAACAAATTCGGGTTAATTCAATGTCATATTGATAATCAATAAGGTGATCCGGTCCGATCAACACTAAATATGAGTAAGGATATAGCAAATTGCTAGGTAGTAAATTGATTTATCGCCCATAAGCTCAGTGCCTATGGTGGGCTGTGAAGCTCGGGCCATAGGACTATCTTATTACACCGGCCGCCTGACTCACGGTTCAGCTCCCATCCGGCAGCCTCCCCAAAGAGAGACTAATCCGGTGAAACCCGCTTTGCGGTCGGATCTGGGGTAACACCTCGGGCTGCCCTGGACGGTTGTTATATTGGTTTGTTTACAGGCCTTGCTCAACTGACGAATAGTCGGAGGAGTCTAGTTGCTTAATGCTTCTTAAAGCGCGGGGGTAGGTGGCGACCTGTCGTCGTCTACCCTTAGAAAGCGACCCGATGGCCACTCGATCTCGGGTGACTTTCCGAGTAAAGGACACCACAGGTCCGCGATATTTCCGAGTCACGGAATGCCGCGTTATCACGATAGGTAGACTTTGCGCAAGCGACTTCGTGCCTCGAGCCTGGTTCCAGATAGGTGGACGGAGAAATCCGACCTAATTTGGTAGTCTGTCTATTATATTATTGTAAATGTAAATTCTACTGCATAGGACCTACTTCTTTAGCTACTCTTTCACTGTTCACGTGGCAAAGATCTGGAACAATATACCAGCAAATATAAAGAACTCACCTTAGGTAGCACCTTCCAAGTGATTTTTATCTCTCCCAGACTTAACCATGATTCTTTCTTTTCCCATGTCTCTCCCCCCCAACATACTCTCCTCGGAAATGTATTAGTCATAAAATATTTTTCTTCTTTCAAATATCCAATTACTTTAAAACACCTCCATTTGGGATTTCCTTTAAACATATACGCCGTGCAGAGTAATTGTGCCATGTTTGACCCATTTACACAGTTCCAATTGGATGCTTCGCTTGTATATACTCACTTTTTATTGTATTAATGTTCATTTTGCAATAAATTTAAAGTTCTCCTATGGAAATGACGAAATCAAATCCTGTTGTGTAGTCAAAAAATATAAAACAAATACATATTTATTTAAAATAAGTTGTAGTTAATATAACGTCGGTGGAAAGCAAATTAAAGTAAGTGCCACTGAGGGGATGTCCATATATTACGTCATTTGAAATTAGGGGGGAGGAGTCAAGCCTGCTGATGATGGTAGCATGACGTAGGATTGGGGGGGGGGGTCTTTCCAAAAATGGCATCATCACTCGCTAATCTTGGATGACACCAAAATAACAAAAGTTGTCTTTCTTTAACTATTTTGTCGGTGCGCCTACATGCGCACTCCTCCATCTGGTCAAAGACAGCATCACGGGACAGGCACTTGATGTCGAGTGGGCTGAACCCGGAACATATTTCATAATAATACCTGAAGTCCTGAATTTGCAGGAATGGGTAGAGTCCACTATTGTCTAATCCATTTTTTTAAATAATAATACAGTTTTAAGGATATTGGAAGATCGGACGAAGTCCTCCGCTAGTGAACGTAACTTCGAATTTAATAAACGTCGTCTCAGCAACTCACTTGGTCGGTCAGATTCACATTTCTTATTTCACAATTTCTAATTCTTACAATTTTAACGGGGCTAATCTGGTACAAAATTTAGCAAACGTTTTTTTTTTGTATGAGGCACTGGCCGGTTGTTATGAGATTTAAAATACGACCATTTAGGAGTAAAAAGACGGATAACCCAAACTCAAAATTCGTCAAAATTTTTTTGTGAAATAAATAGAAATATTAGGAATTTGATTACTGCCAACATCAGGCGGAAACCGCGCAAGCGACTTCGAACCCGTGGCCAGATGGAAGGATGGAGAAATCCTTCCAAATGTGGTAGTAAGGGCGAGAGGAGAGACCCAATAGGTTGAAAATTCCCAGTGCCTCGCGGTAAGGAGTGTTGGTAAGGACTCTAACGCGCTATAATGGCGGAGTTGGGTGCGTGGATTGTTATTGCCCGCTTTTACCGGGACTAATCCGGGTATAGGCGAAGCCGGGTATGGGCGAAGCCGTTTACTATGATATTTCCCTTTCCACTTCGACTGTACTACTGACACGTAAGCAGCGTACGGAACTCGTTTTCAATTGAGGAACGTACCGATATCTTTTGGAATGCGGGCGAAATTTGAGGGGGGGGGGGTACGGGGGGTACGGGGAGGGGGAAGTCCTATAATTAATTGAGGTTTAGGAATGTATTTTTTTTGTGTGTGTATTCTTTATGCAACGCGCTAAACTATCTCTGTAATGGAATCGTTTAGTGATTTGGCTAATTCCTTTGCGATATGTGGTTTGTGAATAGTTTATATGTGGCTTAAATCAATACAATATAATGGAATAAAACATATAAAGCATTGTATATATATAGCTATGTCTAGGCTACACTAGGCCACTCAGAAAAGTTTTTAAATACGATTATTTAGGAGTAAAAAGACAAATCCTCCAAATTCTAATTTATGTCAACATTTTTTTGCGAAATAAATAGAAATATTGTGTCTCACTAAAAAAGGCACCTACGCCGGGGACATTTACGCGCGATGATTTTTTTCGGACTATGAATGTCGCTTAAAACAAGAGGAATCGTTTAAAAACTGCACGGTCGACTAACTTTTGGCGGATTTAGAAATAATTGGCCGTCCTTTGACAGCTGTTGGAGAAAAAAATGTACTGGCAGTGAACAGTTTAAATGAAAAGAATATTCGAATTATATATGAAGAGATTCTGCACATATTGCAGATCGGATCAGGTGATTCTTTCTACATGGGCGTTTTCATGCGTGAGGAGGATAGTTTCGCTTTCGGTACCTAACAACCTCAACGAGGCTCAGAAGCAAGCTCACGTGGAATGGTGTCATAGTTAAATTTGAAGCCAGACTCATCTCCGCGCGTTTACGATATTGTTACTGGTGATGAATCTTGGATCTACCAGTATGTCGACAGTGGCTGTTTCAAAATGGACCAATGCCTACCAAATCTAAGCGAGCGCAAAACCCAGGAAAGTTTTTTCACTTTGACGGAGGATCTCGTGTTAGTACCTTGTGTTAGTTCTTTACGGAATCAAAGAAGCATTAGCGAGCAGCAAGTCACCGAACACGGTCCAGCTTCATCATGACAGAGCGCTCTCACCTCTCGACAATTTGCCGCTCAAAACGAGGGACTTTGTGGAAAACGAAACGGTTAAAATTACGGGATGGCTTATATCTTTACGTTCCCGATTTGGCACCAAGTGACTTTTTTTTGTTCCCCAACAAAATTGAAAGGAAATAAAAAAACATAGTTTTTACCGCCTGGATATGTACTATCTACATTGGAGCAGGCAGCGGATCAGGTGTCTCTTGCGGACTGCACGAAATGCTTCGAAAATTGGCGTAGACACATGACACTTTGTATAGACGCTGGTGAAGAGTTCTCAGAAAAGATAAAATTATATTTTTTTAACCCGTAGAACATTTTCTTTTTTTTCGCAAAACTTTGGGAATATAGCATATTAACAATCCACGAAATGAAATTGAATCGTAGATAATTTTATTATTTTTGAAGTGATAACACACCCACGTCATCGCCGTGGGGGGGGGGGGGGGTCTTACCAGTGTCTTATCATCTTGCGCAATCGCCTGGAAAGTTGCCATGCACATTATTATTACTGTAAAATGAAACATCTTATATATGATCGTATGACTTTGTTATTATTATGATCGACGAGGTCTTAAATTTTCCGTCGGACGAGCGAAGATATTTTTCAAACTTATTGATCAGTATCTAGGTTATGCGAATCGTTGATTTAGCACACACATAGGAAATGAAGGACGATACACTTAAGGTGCTTAGCTCTCTCAAACAGTGAAAAACTGACATTTTGCAGAAGTGACTTTTGCAGAAGAAAAATATGAGTCTTGAAGCAAATTTCTTAATCTTTAGTACTTACTATGATTCGAAATTTCAATATTTTGAACTTTTTCTGAATAAAAATAAATAAACGCTGAAGTCATCACCTTTTTATATATTGTATTTTTCTTGAAATCTATAGTGGCAAACAACTTGAAACTACAATGGTGAGACGTATTAAGTAGGTACCTAATGATTAAAATACGATGAAGCCATATTTTTCATTCTTTTCAGATTTTCATTATAATCTTTTAAAAAACCACAAATATATTATTTGTCACGCGCGATTTTATAAGAATGGTATCAACGGGCAAGCAATAATAGGCGTTCGGTCTATTGCGCTCCGCTGGATTTTCGATTGGCATAAATATGATACCTCAGAGCAATCAATTATAGTCCTTCGGTGTATTGTTCTCCACTGGAGTATCGCTTGACAAAATATATAGCCGATAGCAGCGCGTTAAGGGGATGGTAAAAGGCTAGTTCTTCATACAACACGCCGATGCAATTTACTCCTGAAAAGAAAATCGCAGTATCATGAAACTTAGCATAGTATTAGATAACAATATCACTATATACGGTGCTAATTAAGTAGATATTAGAGAACAAGTTTAATACTGAAAATCGATTATTTTTCTTGAAACTTTAATAGCATATTAATTGTTGTGTTAAACATTACTTTTAAGACAATTAGAGCCCTATTTCACAGGGACACCATCCTGGCGCAACCAGTCGCGCAACCGTGGTGTCTTACCGATACACCAGAGCAGACGCCAGAATCGTCACATTTTCAAAATGGAAGAGTTAGCAGTTATGCTGAACGTACGGCGTAAAATAAAGTTAAATAAAAGGATAAAAACAGTGGTTGGTTCATCCTTTCGTAGTCGATCGCCCTAAAAATGTACAATTTGTCAACATATTTAATAAATCGTCAACAATAAATAATTCGTCAACAAATAAATCCACAACTCCTCCCAGCATTTCTTTTTCAAGTCTCTATTGGAATAATCCTGCAAGGAACTATCTCAAATAGATGGTCTACTTTGTATTTCGATAATAAACTTTTCTATATCGAAATAATCCATTTTCTGCAACGTAAATCGTAGCGTATGTACGAAAGTGGTGGCGCATCTGCAGGTGGCTGAGTGACTGAGACGCCATACAGCGCTATATACATATTAGTGGTAGCGCAACCAGTAATATTCTGTGCACGTGTCGATGCTGGTTGCGCCACCAAATTGGTTGCACAACCAATCGGACACCAGGTAAGATAACCTCCATAGAGCTGTATTCATTTTGTTGGTGGTGCGACTGGTTTCGCCACCGTGGTGTCCCAGTGAAATAGGGCTTGTACGTATCTTAAGTCTCATAATACTGCGATTTTTTATTAAGGAGAAATTTGCTTTGGCGTTTTGTATAAAGAATGCCCGGACAATCCATGCGGATAAACGAATTATTATTCGGCTATTTTTCAGTCATTATTAGATTGAATTGAATGCATAGGCATGCCTACAGGGTCGGCACAGCTAGATAGGCCCGAGCCCACCTTGAATTTAATGGGCCGGACCCCAATTGTTTTCCATGATTCTTCTCATAATATAATGTCATCGGTGTCAGTTTTAGTTATTTATGAAAACTTTTAATTTATGGAAAACGGCTTAATATCATTATAAAACGATTTAATATCCTATATATACTAAGTAGTACCAATTAGTCTTTGAAAATTAAAGTATACTTAGTGAATTTTTTTTAAACAAAATTCTCGCGATCCGCGTTCTAAGATGGATGTGTTCGCATACGGGCGTTAGCATTCTAAATACCGGTGATTTTTTTTGTCATTTTATGATATAAATGAGACCGTACGTATGGGGAATGTATTTGCGCATTCGCTTCCACGAAAACGTAAAAAAAATATTTTAAAATAGTTATGTTTACTTGATTAATATGCTACGCTTAGTGCTCATGAAACTTGACATGTTCCTCAGTATTGTGAAATGCTTATAAATATGGAATATATCGATGATGATGATGATGATGGTGGTAATAATATTATGTACAATAACAGGAAAAGTAGCAATATACATCGGCAACTTTGGCCCGTCCCGTGATTTATAGTCCCTCATTTATCTAAAATGGCTTAAAACTTATTCGAATAAGTTTCTCTCGTCACCACGATCACAAAAATACCCATATACTCTATGCTTGCTCTACCTATTGGTCAGATCCTCCTCCATGCCAAGTAAACCAGGATGCAAATTCGACTCGGATCGAATTTGCTGCTACCTGGTAGTGCTTAGTGTTACCCAGGGAGGCTGCATAACACAATTGGTTAATATCGGACAACAGGAAATCTTCGGACATACGGATGAGCGCACAGCGTGCATCAACCGACTGTCCAAAAAGTAAAAACCGTCGGTAATATGATCAACGAAATCCAGGACACTGCAAGAGCTGTTACTGTAGGGCATGACTTTATTTACAACATAAAATCACTCGATTTCATCACCTCGATCAGCTCACTTACTACAGCAGATTTATAGGTACTACTATGCAGTTCCAGGTGGTAAAGGTCTAAACATTACCTTCTGCCGTCAGGATGTTGAAAGAAATAATGTTTAGTTACGTCATCAATCCAGCCATCACTGTCTGCACGCACACTAGCGGGTTTGATACTCAAGTACATATTCATCGATATAGGTAGACTAGGAAAGAGATGTTTATGTAAATATATGCGTAAGAGCTGCCATTCATAGATCAATTAACTGCACGTTCAACCAAGAAAGGGTGAACCTCCATCATCGCCTTTGGAAACATCGTAAACTTGAAGCAACAACAGCAAACATGGAGACCGTTTTTAAGATATTTAGGGCTGTGAATGGTTGTTAAATCTTTACTGCACTCTTCTACACAAACAAATGGCATATACAAATGTTGATCGTATTATATACATAATTTCTTATAGTCAACAAAACCGACGCTACTTATGTAGCAGCTATCAAACTCTCGAACCCTTATAAACTCCTAATGCAGTCATTTTCGCAAATAAAAAAATCGATCGTCATCTATCGACTAAATTTCTAATAACTTACAAAAAAACTTGGGCTTAGTTGAGCGACCCTCGATAAAGTGCGAAATTGTAATAGTTATTTTAAAAATAGTTTCCAAATACAATGAAAGATACCTCTTACAGGTACATAGTTACCTAATACATTGCATTTGCTATTTTATCAGAGAGGCGGCAGCCGCAAACTTTACGGACTTTCAATAAAAAAAACCTTAGATCGTACAGGCCTCAACATTAACTGGGCTTTGCGTAATGCCCATGACCATAGATTAACGAAAGATTATTAAATATTTAAATCGGACGTAATTTACTCGAGCTATCGTGCATAGAAACAACCCCCCTGGGCCCCCTCTGGATCAGCCGAAGTAAATCAGGTTCACGAAAATAATTTCTACGAACCACCAAGTGACAAGATGTCGGCCTTCTACCCCTCCAAATGGGAAGCCAACAGTGTTGCCAGATCAGATGCTATGCTAATAGTCTCATCACTTTATTTACACACCTCGTATGTGGTCTCCCATCCATTCAATTTTCTGCTGAGTCGCTGCTCTCAATGGGTATTGTTAATTCATCTCAATGTGCAATTTCATCTCCGTGTCGTTAACACCGATTTGAAGGTAATGTAGTAGTAACTTCCTCGGTTTTACTTTTTACTTCGGACTACTTTCGGATGTTCACATCGACAGACTGTGCAACAAACTCAGTCGTGCATGCTTTGTTTTATGGCGCCTCTCGCCATCGTACTCTTCAGATACCCTCCCATAATGCTACTTTCGCATAAGTCCATTCTCTCCTGTTGTATGGGCGGAAATCTGCGCTCCCATCGCAGATCGTCAGCAAGAATTAATTTAGTATAAAACGAACAGTCCGCTGTGTGGCACGTGTTCCCCCAGACGTACTGCGAGATATTTGTTCCGATACTGATCTTCCATGTTTTTATGTGATGGAGATGGCGTGATTTGTATATCTGTATACAAAAACATGGATTGTTTCAAAGGATTCAGTCTAACTTTGCGTTTCGTTGTTATTACAACAATTTCCAACAAACTTCCTAATAATATTAGGGATGAATAATCATAACATATATTTAAATCGAAATTGAGAAAATATCTTACGAGTCACTGATGGGTGCCTAATGGGGCCATGCAGATCGGGTCATAATGGTCAAATTTGCCATCATGACTCAACACCCACCCGGCAGCCTCCCCGAAGAGGGACTAACTGACCCGGTGAACCTGCTAGGTAGTCGGATCTTGGGGAACCCGCCATGGACGGTTAATGTATTGGCCGGTTTACCGGTTTTGCTCAACTGAAGAATAGCCAGGGGCGTCTCGAAGCGTCATGCTATCCAAGACGCGGGGGTAGGTGTCGACATGTCGTCGCCTATCCTTAGAAACGACCCGTTGGGCACCCGATTTTGGGTGATCACTGCCGAGTAAAGGCCGCCACGGGTCCACAATATTTCTGAGTGACGAAATGCCGCGTAATTACGACAGGTAGAGGTCGCGCACGCGTCTTCGAGCCTGGGACCAAACGGGCGGAAGGAGAAAGCTGTATACATTTGGTAGTCAGGGAGCGAGGGTATCCCTGGGTGTCTCCGCTCAGACCTCGCCGTAAGGGTTGGCCTCTGACGGGCAGTGACGTAGTTGGATTTGTGGATAATCGCGCTCATCTCGGGGCACCATAACGATAAAGTTCGTTGAAACGCCTCGAGGTGGCCGGTTCGCCAGTAGCATGGTCTTAAATTCAACGTTAGTCACTCATTTTACTCAGTTAATGCCTGGAAAGTAATAAAGAAAAAAGACATAGGTGTAGTGGGATAGGAGCAAAGCTCTTAACTAATTCAATGTTATCTGGACTTAACCAAAATGGCCTAAAACCTATTCTAACAAGTTTCTCTCGACATCACGATTCTAAAAATACCTATATACGCTATTCTTGCTCTACCTATTGGTTGGATCCTCCTACAGGTCAAGTAAACTAGGATGCGCCTGCAGCAGCACCTGCGCGCCTCGGATCGAACTTGCTTGCGCCACCTGGCGGTGCTTAAGGTCACCCAGGAAGGCTGTATACCAAATTTGGTCAAGATCGGACCACGGAACGACTTCAGACATGCGGACAAACAAATGCATAGCATGCATCAGACTATGGTCCGTTCTACATAATACTATGGACGGGCCAATAAAAGCAATGATGACCTAACCAGGGGATCTGACATCCACCGCTATAATACACATGGAAAAAGACATATCTCGCCTATCAAACATAGAATTGCGAAAACTAATAAAAAATTGTCCTAAAACAATTTGGATTTTTAATAACCTTCCATTGAAGGATCCGACGTAAACCGCTGATAGCTGATATATCCCAAGAAAATGCTAACTGCTAAAGCATACTATAACATATATTATTTTTTAAATGATAATATTCGAAATGTACATAGTGTATTAAACAAGTATTTAATTGATTTATTTGATTACGGTTAGAATAAAATTGACCAATTTAATTATTTACTAACTATGCTTTTTTATTACCATGCCCTAATTTTAATATCTTCCGTTTGTAATAAAATATTCCGGTTATGCTTTGAGGTATTATATAATATATTTATTATTTTTTGGCATACATTTGACATTGTGGTTTTCTTTATTTATATACAACTGGATTATTTTAATTATTATTAAGTACTTACCTTCTTATCATTGAAATTTACTTATTAAAGTTTATTATTAGTAAAACTCGTTTATCTAACTGACATTAAAATATGACACGAATACATGTACAAATATATAGCGTCAGTGAAAGAGTTGCCGGATTGTTCAAACACAGTGAAAACAAAAATGTTACGAAATTAAATACAAAATGTACATTACTATGCCACAACAAAGGAAAATAAGGATAGGAAGAGTGAAAGGGCCACGCTTGGTGAGAGCGGTAATGATTTTTCAGGAGAAACTTAGACCTAGGGAACAATTGAACGCCTCGGATGTTTTTTTCTTCTTCTTTCCAATTTTTGTGGCTCCACCCAAAGAGAGTGATTTCTGCCAGGTGTAAAATTCAGTGGGGGGAACCTTTTTTTTTGTTTGTGGACGTCACTGAACAAACAAAACAGCACCGGTAACACAAAATTTAATAATAATTACAAAGAGGAGAAATACATTTATATTTAACATAAAAACAATATAGAGGAACATTACAATATTATTAGAGGGACATGTTATTAAGTTTAATAAATTTACTAATGATTTTGTAGATGTTAGGGGAGTTAAGAGACAATAAAAAATCTATACCACGAGGGAGTTGGATTTTGAGGTCTAAGAGGTCCGAAATGAAGTTAGGGTAATTGTTGACAATGGGGCAATTGAAGAAAAGGATGTTTGAACTGAGTTGGTTCTCTAGTTGAGCTGTATTGAAAGAGAAATATGAAAGGCACTAATAGAATAGAAGAAGCCCGTTTTCCATCGGAATTGCCCATCACTACGAGAAAACGCCTTTTTGCATAACGTCAATTTTAATTTCATCATTTTGCGTAGCGTATGTAAGACACTGACATAATTATGCCAGTATGACATTTATATAATCTTAGGTTACTTTCACTAGAATTTCCTATATAGCCGCAATTAAGTACTGCAAGCAGCTTCTGCAGCAGTAGTCGATTGTTTCTGCGTTTTTTTAGCGTAATATGCATTTTAGCTATCATTTTAAAATTTTAACAATAATTTCTAAAATAAATAACGTGTAGTTACGAAAATTATTAAAAAAAATAAACAGTATCTATTTAAAAATATATCAGAATTAATATTTGTTATTGGATAAAATAATAATAAAGTATCAATACAAAAAAAATCAGGTAAAAAGTATTAGTTGTCACGGAACCATATGAAAATATGTGATACATCAATATTAAGATTAAAAATATCAAATCTAGCTATCTTTCGTCACGTCGAAATATTAAAGTAATGTCAAAACGGTCAAAATATCATTACTTTTCTATAATTTAACAGAATTATCATTTTGGAATTTGGATTCGTTTTCGAAATCTTTTATACTATATAATGAATTTCTTACCAGAGAGATCATTATAATTTTATTAAATTCATGGGGGCCATTATTGTAGAAACAGAGACTTTGATTAGCGAAGATATTTCGCAATTTACTGACATCCATATATGTGTAGGTCAGATTTGTTCCTCGTATTACGATGATTGAAATCACTATCATCTGCTATGTATTTTCGAGCATAGACAATGGTAAATGGATGTAATAAGCGAAAAATACATAATTTCTGAATCTATGAACGAAGGCTTATATGACGTTCTTGGTGAAACTTTATATAAACTTAGCAGTGCCCTTTTCCGGAGAAGAATAACTATGTTTGAATTTGCCGCCATTCCCCGAAATATTAGGCCATACGTTATCATGGAATATAACTACGCAAAGTAAATGGATTTAGCGGCATCAAAACCGCGTACATTTCTAATTTTTCTAATCAATGGAGAGTTTTTTTTGCTGAGAATTTTTCAATTTTAGGTAGATTTCCAAGCTCAGGAATTTCATGGCCAAGGCATTTTCTAGTTTCGTATTTCCAATGTCATTAGAGTCAGCCAGATGATATACATACATTACATACATTACATGATATTACATACATTAAGCGATGATATTACATTCATTACGATGATATGACATACATTACATTCAGTGATGTTTACGTAGTATTTTCGCTGAATAGTAGGAATGTATCATCGGCGAATATAATGATTTCATGATCGACCGACTTAATGTACGCAGGGACATCATTGACGTAGATGAGCCAGAGGAAAGGTCCGAGTATGGATCCCTAAGGAACGCCTTTTGAAGACATTTTGAGATGTGATTTTGCAATCTGCAACTTCAGTAATTTTAGTTTGTTCCAGCAAATAAGACCCTATAAGCTTCAGTTCCAAATCCCTAACATTATAATGGTACAATTTCTGCAAAATATTCAATGATCCACACAATCGAAAGCCTTGGAAAGATCATAAAAATATCCAATGTTTTTTTTTTCTATCAAGGCCAAGGGGGTTTTTGGAAAGGTTCATTTCTGTAATTACCATATTTTCACACTGGCCACTTTGGCCTTGGATAATTTCAGTTTGAGCTAAATTTCAATTTAACATAACCGTAACTCAAAGCCTTCTGCGAAAGCAAAATGGTTGATTCTTATGTTCCACATCACATTTGACATTCCTGCGTTGAATCTGGTAAGCATAGATAGCATTGCATCCAGGTTTTTGATCCTTAGTCAAATCGTGTGTGATCCACCGCAACCACAGCTTTCTCACATTCAAATGTTTGTGTATTATTGATTGTATCTGACTCATGCCTATGCCGTAGGATGCCCGAATCCCAAGGTAGGTCACATGTCTGTTTCGATCATACTGCGCACAGCATTGATGTTTTTGTTGTTGACCACGGTGGACCTTCACGAAATTCGTCACTACCGACCGCATTTGAATTCATCAAACCAGTTATATATTGTCGTCTTGCTCGGTGCTTTGTCGCCAAAAAGCAGATTGAAGCCGAGCGAAGCTTTGCCAAGCTGTGAAATTACATTTAAAATCGTAGAATATCATACACCGAAAACTTTCAGGAGTTAAATCCATTGTACTATAATGTAGACACGCATTTTTTAAAAAAAAACAAATGATACATACGAAACCTTTACAAAATTCGTTACTGAAATTACCACTGCGTATTGAATTCTGCAACCCAGCTGCAAATTGTCGTCTTGCTCGGTGCTTCATAGCCAAAGTCAGTTTGAAGCCAAACGAGGCTATGCTGAGCTGCCAAATTACACTTGAAATCGTAGAAAATTATACAGCGAAAATTTTCATGAGATAAATCCACTGTAATGCAGACATGTAAATTTTAAAATGACGCCATAATGAACATACAAATGAGTTAGTTGTAACAAACGTTATTAAACAGCCTAAAAGCTTCATTTCCAAATGTAATATTTAAAAAAAAATGTTTATGTAAGTGGCCAGTATCGGAAACTTTCAGTGTGTCTATGTATACGAGATAATTATTATACAGATACTATAATTTTCGAAATTAATCTGTCAGCATCTTGGATTATTATAGTCTGGTGTATCAGAGTGAGTGCCTTAAATTAGGAAACAATTCTTCAATATAATATACCAGAAGTAGGTATTCTAATATACCATTTTTGAAATTTTATTTAAAAAATAAGTTATAATATTACATGCAGGGGCAGATTTAGTCATGGTATCGCCCTACGTAGGCCATTTGAACAAAATGTAGTGAACTCTGGGCTTTAAAAAAATCGAGCCCCAAGATTTTCTATTTACAAGCTTACATTTAACTTGACCGGTTAGTTCGTTTGTTGGGTGGTTTGTTAGTGTGTTAGTAATATGTGTGGGTCAAATTTTAAACCAGTTCTCCCTAACCGATTGAGCTAAAATTTGGCATGCACCTTTAGTTCTGGGGACAATACAATATAGTAGTCAATATAGTTGTGCCCGCGGCTCCGCCCGCGTTAATGAGAATATTAATTCCCCCCAACCGATTGAGATGAAATTTTGTACACACCTTTAGTTCTGGTGATAATATTATAGTATACAGAATATATCTGTGCCCGCAGCTCCGCCAGCGTTATTGAGAATTTTAACCAAAAATCACAAATAAAATAATAAATAGTAAACCTCTTTAAAAACAACTTCATTATTTTCAAATGAAAGCATAGCAGAGAGCATGGCAATTGTTAATTATGAATATTACAATAGCTTTCGATGTGCTCTTTTTGCAGCAAATGCATCAATGCGCTTATCGTAATCGATGTTACGTAGGTGTTCGACCTCTATAAGGAAAATTGCCAATGCTCTTCTGTTTTTCATTGTTTTGAATTACCTACTTTATTGACCCTCGGCCGAAGAAACGGACTGCACCACCGTGGGATTTCTTATTACCTACCTAGATCCTTTTTGTGTGATTCGTAGGCCGCGCTCGGTCGTAAATGACGGTAAAAATTTACAAGTATGATTTTTACCATATACTTTACTTATTAATATTTTCTCTTGCTCAATTGCCGCTCCATCGACTTTACCGCTCTAGGCCCTGGCCTAACGGGCCTAGGTATAAATACGGCACTGATTACATGTGACAATAAACCATAAATTATATTTCCTAAACTCACACAAATCAAAATTGTGGGAACTAATTATTATTAAAATGAAGAAAAAAACGTTATATATGTAATTATATTGTTAACAGTTATAATTTAAAAGTTAAAATTAAATACAAATTTAATTTATGGTAATTTAGCAGGCGGAGGAAGAAAGATGTAGGAGTGAACGGGAAATGGAATAAAATAATAAATTAAATGAGTTAATTGGCTAGTTTATAGGTATCAAATGTATATAACAATATTTGTTTACATATTATACAGTA
>JAOPUG010000090.1:181627-194736 GCA_027564375.1 Micropterix facetella | reverse complement strand
ACTACGGGCGAACCCGTCCACCCCGGAGCGTTTTAACGATATAGATCGTTCTATCACCCCGAGGCGAAACGCAGAGATTTCAGGACGAAGAGGTCAGCGGTCAGCTCGTGTCGTTTCGGTATAGTGCTGACTGCGAAGTACAGACGCAAACAATGTCGCCTAACGCAATGTTATTGAAAATTATTGCCGCGTAGGTATTCCGTGAGAAAAATAGAACATCTGCTAAAGAAAAGACTACATGTTCATCCAATGATCGAGCAGAGATTTCTCGCGGAAGAATTCGTCACGTTATACGGCTAGTTGCGAGAATCGACGATATTAAGATTGTCAACTGACTATACTTGTCGGCGCGTCCGTTCAGCGTGAACGGAAAACAAGCTCATTGGCTGTGGAAGCGCGTCGGCGTCGCTGAGCGCGTACCATCGACGCACAGCACGGTAGGCCGCACACAGCTCAGCGCTGACCGAAACGATGCGCATACGGTCAGCGTGAGAAGAAAACAAGCCTAATGTGTCACGAGGTATTTCATTAATAAAAGAAATCGGGTGCGCGACTCCGAGTGACGCGTTACGGACCCGCGTTCGCGGCCGATGCGCTCGCGCTGTCGTCGACCGAACCGAAGACGATCGCATTTTGGCATACACTATACCTCCCGACCCTCTCTGTAAATGATAATAGTATACTCCTGAATACCTGCCGAGCCACTATTTCCAATGCTACTCTTCATCTATATTTCAGTTTGGCTTTTGCTCGTGTTTGAGCAGACATTCTCAATTATATTTTTATTTATTTCACTAAAAATAGCTTTTCACTCTCTAAAATTGCTTAAATGCTTTAATTTATATATTTTACTTAACAAATCAAATGGAATGCTAAATATTGAGGTCAAAACGAGCGCGGTAGCAACATTTTAGTTGACGCAAAATGGTCGTTGAACTTGTGGCAAAAACATAAAAAATACTAAATATTACAAACGAAAGAAGTGAGCAAGATAGACCACAAACACAATAAAACAATTTACTGCCCTCACAATCCTAGATTCTCACCCTATATCGGTTCTAAGTTACTAGAATAACGGTCGATTGATTTATCTTTCCCTCCCTTCGTTAAAGGCAGTTTCAACCTTAAAAATTGAGCCCCCCTGGTGTATTCGCTTTATCGTATCAGGAGCACTCCTGGCTGGGGTGGCACAATTCATTCATTCATTGCTTCAAATTGCTGCATCATTTGCATGTGCAAAACAATATATTAAACTACGACCATCTGAAACAAACAAGTTTTTCTATCAGATTGCGTTTACAAAATGTAAACTGCTTATATTACAGATAAAACAGTTTTTTTCGATTTCCCAACATTTGAATGCATGGTGCATGGCATGTTTCAGCAATCATGCATTCAACTCATAAATTAATTATTATTTTTCAATGTTAAATACCAACGAACCTATTACAAAAATTAGGTTTTATGGCGAAATCATTATTTTTATTAACAGTTTTGCCCTGCAAAATTACCTTTAAAAAAATACCTAGATCTATTGATGCTCAAACCGTAAATTTCACCTAAGTTGGATTTAGATTTAGACAGAGCTGCTGCAGACCCTACTCACAAAACTCCACCGTACAGTGTGTGTGTTTACCTCTGAATCGCTGTCGCCGCAGGATGAAATGCTCGGCGAGGGAAGGACGGTGCGGCGCGAAGGTCTCCTCGGCGCCGGTACATCGTCAGCGCCGCAGCCCGCCCAGAGCAGGTCCGTCTTGAGCTCGTTGAGCAGCGAGTAGAGCGCGAAGGGCGCGTCGCCTTCCGCGTCGCGGCCCAAATCCACCAGCCGCCGCGGCACCAGCACCGTCTCCTCCATCAGCGTCACCGTCTTCACGAACTTCTCCATCGCGTTCAGCACGCTCTCCTTCGAGAACTCCGTGTCGTTGTTGCGCGCGATGCGACGCAGGCTATTCCTGAGGACAACCAGACACACACACGTGAGATAATATAAACGACTTTTTCGAGGAATATTGATTTATTTTATTATTTAGGAAACGTATAGCGCTTCAAATTCCTATATAAAATTATAACACGGATACAACTGGCCGATAAAATGTTTCTTACGAGAATAAAAATTAAAAAAAAAAAAAAAAAAACGGAGTGAGGGGAAGGGGATGGTGTTCCGGCGGCCGAATCGGAAGATAATCACTTCGCCCCTATACTGGGATGCCCTCTATCTATATTGAGACGGCCAACAATTTTAAATAATATAACCTATTTCACGAGCTGAGGCATTTGGACATTAGGCTAATTTATGCAAAAGTGATCCTGTTTAACTACAGCCGAGCAAAAGACGCCACGGATCCGCGATAATTCCAGTTAGGAATTGCCGCTGCCTGAGGCAGAGGATCGCGCAAGCGACTTCGAACCTGCAACGACTGGGGATCGGAGAAATATGATCGCATCTGGGAGTAAGAGCGCGAGTCGAGAGTCGGGCTCTTACTGGCTGAGGTGGATTGTCTGTGTTTCGCCTCTGGGTGATAAAAGCGATAAAGTTCGCTGAAACGCTCGGGGGTGGACGGTTTCGCCCGTAGCAAGTGACATACAATAAATAAATACCTCAAAAATTCACATAATATCATTCAGCACAAAATTCTAACGAATGCACCAACAAAAACCAAAACTAAATTTGCACAAATGCTTACAGCTGTATAATTATGTTCAGGATAAAAAAACGAAGACTATCGCGGTTGTTTGACATTATGAATAAGATTAAACGAATTTACCGCGTGAAGTTTGTAGCACATGACATTTTGGTGATGTTGCAACCGCCATTGTCCAGGGTAGATTGGACAACGTGTACCCTCGTCGACTCGTCTATCTTATTTATAATTATATATTATAATGGTAAATATAGTACAATTCTATGCAGAATTTCACTGGGACGGAACTTATCTAACCCTCATTCGTATTACTTCCCTTGATTGCGAAGTTACCTATTAGATACTATTTTGTGCGGTGGGTTACTCCTCTCACTGGGAAAAATAAGGGATTTCAAAGGACCATCGGATTAAATAAACAAGGAAAAAACAAATGATTGCAAGGAGTGGTTGTGGATATTTTAAAAATGCAGTTTTTGATGCGTACGAAAGGCCGTTAGCTGATAACAGACGCTCTCCTTTTTGGCCCGTCGGTAGTATTACGTAGGGCAGGCTATATAGCCGGATGCATCCTGTGAGTTTGTTTGTGTGTTTGTTTATTTGTTTCGTATGTCCGAAGACTTCCCGTCTATTGTATATCGGCATAGTGAATACTCATTGCTAAAAAGACTGTGAAATTAGTATCATTGTTAGAAATATTACTTGTTTTCGCATGTGGTAACCCTGCTTCAGCGGCAAATATTTTATTACACTATCGCCGACTTTCATCTAAACCACACCCCCAACCCTCATTGGTCGATATAATAATATATTACTTTGCACAACCCTTTGATAATTGATTCAGATTCATATAGTCAGTCATACATGATTATTAGCTGATTATTTGTCAATCGAGTCTGTGCCGCCGACCGGTAAAGGCGAAGGATTGAAAGTTGCCGTGGGCCAATCGTATTGTTTCTTATCGATTGATTCAGGGGTAACTTCAAATCTTCTCACTTATTATTTCAAAAGAAGAGTTTGTTTTGCGCCAGAGAAGTCCGTTGGAAATTTTAATTTTTTATGTTATAATCTGCGAGCTTCTATTATATTCACATTTAGCTATTCTTCTTATTATTCTGCTGCCTGTCAATATATTAGTTAATAAGTCGGTATTTGCTCATACATCCGCGTTTCTATGGAAATCATACCTTCGTACAACAATGAATAAACAAGAGAGTATTGCTATCGGCTAATAGCCGCCTGATGCAAAAGTGCAACTCAGCATTTCAGAAGAGAAAAAAACACCCATTTAATCATCCGCAACTGCATGGCCACTTCAGTTTGTAAGTACGAACTCCTTTATCTTTTTCCTCTTTATTTAACCCGTTAGGCCGCATCCAATATTTTGGTCTATAGTCGTACCGCACAAAGATATATTAGCTTAGACTTTTTATAAAAAAAAGCCTATCCGTCTGGCCGTCCGTCATTCGCACCTGTATCTCAGACACTATAAGTCTTAATGAAACATGGTTAACAGCAATCGACTCGTTATGGTGTAACATATTTCACATTTGAGTGCATGTACACATCCATGTTTTAGAGGTTTGCCGCGGTTTTCTGTTAGTTCAGTGGAAAGATTCGTGGGCGCCGGATTCTCATACAATGAATCCTCCGATGCCGGATCCTACGACACCGGTTTCTCAAACGCCGAGTTCTCTGACGCCGGATTGCCACACAGCAATGAATATAGCCGCGAATATCTTCGGAAATTTTGCTTTGCCATTATTTCGATGTTTTTTTAGTACGCCTTTTTCCGTTATCTCATAGATTAAATATTATTTAATCTATGGTTATTTATACGGATATGTCTAAACGTTGGAAATTGATGGACAACTACAACACATATCCTAATCTTAAATCCGAGTCTATACAGCAACTTCAGGTGTATGAGAAACCGTCGTCCGATAATTTGTTGCTGAGGATCGGGGGTTCGAGAATCTGATGTCCGAAAACCCGTTAACGTCAGTTTGTATGAGAATCCGGTGTGAGAGAATCCGTTGTTAGTGAATCCGTGGGGACTCGAGTTCAGTCATGAAATCTCGAACCACTTGGTCCGAGCTGAAATAATCAATAATGCAGTAGCAGTCAAAAACATAACCTATAAATGTCATTTTTGACAGCTGTTGTTAGTTTATCACAGGCTGGCAATTGGAAGAAAAAACAAAACATATATGGCTGATACCACTAAATTTAATTAAATTAATAAAATCAGTCAATTAATAATACTATTTTCTCTGTATTTTACTGACAAAATTTAATAATTAATTTTCCAAGTTCAATTTTTTTACTTTTCCGGTTGCCTTCATGATAATATGGCGGCCTCCGGCAGCCTTTCTTAACTGGTCAAGTTGGTAGGGACAGAGAATCTCGGGTTGGATGCATCAAAAAGATTCTGAGATTTCCGCAATTTTCGCTTATATAGCGACTTCAAATGTGTTAGATTCTGTGTTTTATTTGTTAAGAAACTCTCTCGGTATCTAATGGCGTTTATTTCGTTTTAGCGTTTAGGCTTTAAAAAAAAATACAAATCTATGATAAACCGGCGCTGATAAATCGATATCGTAATTGTATTCTTCGCAACATACCTTCTATTTGAAACCTTTTGGAGCGGCGATCGAAGGAACTAGAATAAACCGGATTTTATTATCCGTGTTTTTTTTATTTGGGAAAAATAAGTGTTCTGGGCAAAAAGAATATTTTATAAAATAACTAACCTCTGATAAATATTTTTTTGTTTGCACTATTTTGTAATTACCGTGTTTTTATAGTGTTTGTATTAAGTTTCTGCGTTTATACTTACAACACAATTATTTGAATTATTTTCATTCACTTTTCTTTATTGCCAGTTTTTCTTTTCTCGGTTTTATAATGTTACAATCGTTTGAAATGGGTTCCTCGCTTCTTATTGTATTTTATTTACTTACTTTTTAATGTATTTCTTATTTTTTTCAATTTCCTTTACTTTCTTGGGGGTCCCAATTTTCGAACACTATTAACACATGCGTACTGTACCGCGCCCGATTTGAAATCTCTAACGAGGCGTATGCACGATGCCGATGAGGCGATTTGCTGTTATGGCTGACATTTAACATACTATCGAAGTCGATCAAAATAGGTATTGGATGTTCGTAAATCGAAGTGGATCAAATGCGTTTTTGTGATGCTTAATAAGAGCCCATTAACTTTATACCATTGCACTAGGTCGCTCAAAAATATTTTCTGTCTTAATAGAGAGTGTGGCGACATTAGTATCAGTATCACTGATTATAGCACACGGATCATCGGCATATAATAAAATATCTGCAGCTTTATTGGATTCTGGTATGCCATTCATGAATTTCATGAAAATAATACCTACTTTTTAGGATCTATGAAGACCCGTTTTATTAAAGAAATGTAAGACCATACATTTTGTATGAAAAATATATATTTAAATAATTTAAATATTGACGCATGTTATGAGACGGCCACACTGAAAATTTCCGGAACGAATAATAACAATAAAAATGAATGGCCAAAATCAATTTATGGTTACTCTCTGTGAGCATGTTTTTCATACGTTTAAACCAATTTTCATAAAATTTATTCCACTCCGGAAACAAACATGTTTTTCATATTCTTCCACAGCCTTTTCTGGCGATGAATATCGTTAACCGCGTAATTGGTTCATAATTTTTGGGAACGAGAAGAAGTCACAAGGTGCCGAGGTAGGGGCTGTATGGAGGATGACTCATGAGTTCCTCTATGTTTTTCGTCTTCAGAAATTAGTTTGTCTGTCTAGCCGCATGAGAACCGGCATTGTTATAGTGCAAGATGATGCAGGGTTTACGGTTGCCTTTACGGAGTTCGTTAATAACTTCCGACATGCAAATGTTCGTGTACCAATCGGCATTCAGTATACGAAGATTCTGCAAAGCGACAGTAGTAGTCACGTGTCTAGATTTCCTGAAAAAAAGGGATCATCCGCCTCGCGGCAATTTGCAAGGGCGCAACTTTGATTGGGTTCGGGTCATCTTGAAAGATCGAAATGGTCGATTGCTGTTCGTAACTATAAATCCATATTTCGTCACCTGTTGCAATGTTACACACCAAATTCGACGCACCTTCGTTGAATCTAGTAAGCATGACATTGCACCGTCGTTTGAGCCTCATGTGGGGATCCACTCTGGGCACAGCTTTCTCACAGTCAAATGTTTGCGTAGGATTGATTGTACTCATGCCTACGACTCATACCTATGCCTAACAATGCCCGAATTACATGGTAGGTCACATGCCTGCCTGTTTTGGTCATACGGCGCATATTCTATGTTTTTATTGTTTACAGCAGTGGACGGTGTTTCATCGTTGTCGTCTTACTTGGTGTTTTATCGTTAAAAGAAGTTTAAGCCGAGCGAGGCTTTGAAGAAATTATAACATGTCAACCTAAAAATGTTTTTTAATATACCACGTTTTTAAAACAAGCCGCCATAATGAATAGACGACATAATGAATGCACGAAGTCATATAGCTTATTGTATTCAATTGTCATACCCTATCGTTCGATACCTATGTCGAGGGGGTTGTAAAGAAAATAGTAATCTGTAATTTTGTGGTGGCCGCCATATTGGATTTAGATTGACGTCCATGGCTTATTGTATTCTTCTTGTCATACCCTTTCATCTGATGCCCATGTCGAGGGGATTGTAAAGAGAAAGTTAATCCGCCATTTTGTGGTGCCTGGATCCACCGTATAATTGGATATACTGTATTGTACTGTCGTCAGAACCAAAGGTGTGTGTAAAATTTCAGCACGATCGGATATCGGGAAGTTAGTTTAAAATCGATTGCAATATTTGTACCGAACAAACAGACAGACATGAAAGCGAGTTAATAAAGAAAAGTGGTAAAATATTATAAAATTATGCATACGAAAAAAAATATGAGTTAAACCCATCGTAATACAGACACGCAGCCTCTACAATGACACCATATTGACAAAACAAATGGCAGTTATATGAAACATACTTTATTCTAGAGTGAAGGAATTCCGTTTTCAAATGTTGTAATTATTTTAAAAAAAAATTATATATGTGCCAAGTTCAGGAAATTTTTAGAGTGTCCTATGTATATGGAGTGTTGCCATTTTCGTAGGAGTTGGTTAATGCCTCTTCTGTAGACTCTCGTCGAGAGCAAGGGAAAATATAAGTACTAGTACTCTAACGAACTCGGATGTGCATTCGCATAACACGCGGAATAAACACGAATTGCGTCCATACAAAGTGCGACTAAGTAAGGTTAGAAATAATTTCCTGTATCAGACCAACCTTTTTTACAATAATATTCCATTGTGCGTTAGGGGTCTAGGAGAGGTTCAATTTAAGAAAAAGGTCCAGGATATTCTTTATAAGAATTCAATTTATTCTATTCTTTGATACTATTGATTTTTCTAATCCTACATGATTATTTTTATTACATTTCTTTTTTAACTATTGACTATTTAAATGACTAAATTCAAACGTTTTGATAATGGCAGATGGATTATTAAATATTTTTTTTTCTTGACTACTTCTATTGCGCCATTTTTATCGTTGTAATTTTATATTCGTAATATTTCTCTGTGATTCGACTTTTCTATAACTGATTATTCGTTTTTATATTTTGACTATCTGAATTCTTCATTTATACCTACTAAGGTATTTTAGCACTTATGTATTTTTTTTAATAAAAAATTATAAGTTTGATGTAAATTTAATAATTCATTGTTTTTACAATTTATAACAAATCGACAAATTGTAGATATAATTACACTAATTTGCAATGAGTTATACTAATTTGCCATTTAAGGCAAATTATATAAAATCAATTTGACAATACTAAGAGTAAGGATTCCTACCACAATTCAAAAATACTGGCTAATACAAAAATAAAATAAAATAAAAATTTAATGAATGCTTTATGGGGATTTTCACTACCTTTTCGCGGTTGTTTTTTTCACTCGTAAAAAGTTATCCTTTACGCAAAAAGTGAAAGTCTGTTGGACTAATGTCTGGCGAGTATGGTGGATGACGAACAGTATCCAGCGGCAACTTTTACAGATTTGCGACTGTTTGCTGAGAAATGGGTGGCCATGCGTTGTCGAGCATCAGCAGTGGCGAACAGCGATTGACCATGATCGGTTATTTGATCATGAGATTCTCAATTATTCTTTGCTTTTCTTGACAGACCACCTTTGCGTTACCTGCAGAGCTGAACTGCAAGAAGCTGTAATGAATAATACTGGCACAGGGCCACGATACCCATTAGCTCTCTCTGACTGATCGTGTGTTTTGGAAATTGTCTAGTTGCATCTCCTGGATCAACCAATGTGATGGATTCTCGAGGTCGAGGTCGAAATAACCAGAACGGAAGTGATCAAACGCGCGGTGCGTTCGTTCGTTACATTTGGTCCATATGCCGTCTCTGCTGCGTTGCTCTCGTAACGGGACTTATATTAGAAATTAACCCGAATTTTCAACTTTTCCGCGATTGCAGACATGAAAATACCGAGCAATAATAAAACACACAAAGATAAATGAATAACTGACTTTAAAAAAGGAATAACATACATTTCAAGAAAAAATATTTGAATTTGAAATTCCAACTCAAATCCATGTTTAAAATGGCCGGTACAAAAAAATTGCGATAAATAAATAGGTAAATCCTAAATATATGAATAATCACCTTAAGGACGAAGATAGTAAGATATCTATTTACAATAATTTATCTCACCTTTCTCAGCACTGAGCGCGGTGAGAGCTCTCCATCCGCACGTGGTTAGACCCTTCGCTACCTTCAGTCCTTCGTAGAGCTGTCGGGCATGAGATGAGGGGATGTGCAGCTCCCATCCTAGCTCTCCCGACCAGGTCACGCGTAAGGCCCTGGGACAAAAGGTAGGATTATCACGTGGTGTTTTTGTTATAATAAAAAAATGTGTTTAAGATATAATAAAAAAATTGAGTGTTCCAAGGCAAATTAATTTTTTTGTTAAATATTTAAAAGAAGTTTCAATTAAATCAGTAATATCGCTATTGCAATGGTCGATAATTATACTTAAAAATGACACTACAGATTCGATACTGAAAGCATGACAGATAGCTCCAACAATCGCCCTAGCCTCGCCCTAGCCCTAGCATCGCCTAGACACACATCTCTAAGAATTATACGTGCAATGGATAAGGACTGTACCGAAAAATTCACTCAGTAGGCCCAAATATAGTCACACGCTTCATGACGCGTTTTGCGTCGTTCAACCTCTCCACCTATATAAGCCGACCGCGACGCCTCTGCGATATAGATTTACTCGACGAACAATCAACAAAGTCAATAGCTAGACAAAACTCCAAGAAACAATTTTAATATCTATTCATTTCGATGTTCTCTGAATGCAGACCGCTTTTGGGCAGAGGAATTTCGTGTACATAGCCCCAAGATATCCAATTTGCCTGAGGAAGAACTAAAATTGTATTTACTTAAGTCTTCTTTCACAGCTAAAATTGATTCTTGGTTGTAGCATCACAACCGGAAAAATATTTCAAATTGATGTATCCAGACGGTTTCTAATATTTAATATTATTCTTTTTTTACTATTTTTTATTATGTCATTTTGGATACTATTATTTAACATTTTGTTTAATTTAACACGATTATCTAGTTTCCGTATTCTATTTTTATTATTTTCTGTTGTGATTATTAGTTATAACTTATTTGTAATGGTTATGGCTATTTTAAATATTTTTTTTTACCGAATCAATGTATTTAAAAAACTAGGGAACTCGCTGCCATGTAACAAGTTTTGGCATGCGTGGAATGCCTGGCGTGCACAACCACCTTTTATATAACACGGTGTAGTTATTCCAGATTGATCAGTAGGATCTATTGCATCATTTTGCCCACCAACTGTTGCGAGCAATACTCTACTCATTTTTCGATCCAGGACTACTAGCTACTTGGGAAACGCCCGAGGCCATTCTCCCGGCGCACTGTAGGTCCCAACTGCCTACAAACAGCAGGATGTAGCTGCAGACACAGTTCACTTCTAAAGTGTTCACAGAGGGCCCTTCAAAGGTAGTTTCCGGAGGAGGCTACCAGATGGGAGCTGAACCATGGTTTGGGCCGACTAACAATACAATCGGCCTTCAGGACCTAGGTGCATTGATCCATTCGCCTCAAATTTTAAGTATAATCCTAAGAGCGTTAAATTATTGTGTTTTAGAAGTTGAAAGCAAACTCACCTGCATGGCAATGTAGGAGTATCCGATTTATGCGGCCACTTGTTGTATAATTGAATAGATTTGTGTGAATTCGTTGAAAACGCATCGTTCGACAGTCCCGAGTTCGTGTATTTCTGTAGAATCCTTTGGCTGGAAGAAACGCGATAAACCGTCAAAATTTAATTTCAAATAACCAATGTCGCCAATACCAACAGAAGAAATGTAACCACTATCAACGTCACATTAGATACAGCATAGATGAAACAAATAATAACACTATACGAAAAAATATATATTTCCTAAAAAAAATTCCTCTTATAAAACGATCGATCATGTCGCACTACTCGAATCCACTAAAGCATATAGAGTTCGATTATAGCGGTTAACATTCGACTCATATAAAAAAAAATACTACCTACAATGTCGCATTTTAAAATTAATCATTGCATATTGTGCCCCAGAAATCGCACCCTCAAGTAAGGAATGATGATGATAATAGAGAGAAATTAGATGACTACGTTTTGCCCGTTATTCTAATATCTCATGGAAGATTCGCGGCTACTTTCCTTCGTTGGTTCGGAATAAATCCACAATAATTAAAGTGAACGGAATAGTTACTGTTTTTCTTACTCAGTAAATAAGCAAGCGTAGGCGTGAGAATCGCACCGTATATAGATTTTATATGTTTTTTTAAAATGATAATAAACCCATCTTATCTTGTTTTATTTCTTAGCTTTTGCGGAGATAGGAAGTAACAACACCACCTACTGAAACTTATTATCCAGGGTAAAATATCAGATAAGAGACGCAGAATTCCTTGGCTGGGGAATCTTATTCAGTAGATTGTAAAGCGCACGAATTTCTTAGTAAGTTTAATTAAGGGCTTAGTATTTACATTCGAGATAACTTCATATTAATCAAGCTCTAAATCAGGGATTTATCGATTTTGACAGTCCAGTCGGTAGGTATATGTTATTGAAGTAGAGGTGTATATTAGAAAGCGGCTGAGTGACTTCGATATCCATGGTATCTGATCATCTATAAGTATGAGACACGACCCTGAAATCATTTTCGCCACGTAAATAATTCTCTCACAAACTCCAAAGGACTAGCTAATGTTTCCAAGCCTAAGATGTACAATAATCTTAGTGATTTTAGAAAATAATCGGCTGCCGATTATGTGTTCAGGGTGCTCTTTAAAGCTTTTCTTACTGAAAAGACCTATTATTCTGTAGGGACTTCGTCGCAATGTATATGTTCGATTCAACTTTGCCAACGAGTATTGTAATATAATGGAGTCAGATCATTTATGAACAGTTTTTTTTTGTAACGGGTTACACTACCACACACTTCTAATACAGTCGTAAATAAATCTTATAACTGACAACAGCTCGTTAATTAATTTTATGCGATCGTCTACCGCGCCGCGGTCACCGGAAATTAAGCAATATCGGTATGGCACTCGGTATGGTACCATAATTGATCTTAAATTGGTATTTTAAGGTAAGATCACTAAGATCTTTAGTCTTATCACAAACCGTAGGTAAATTTATATGTAAGATTTTTCTCGGATCTGTAGTACTTTTGGTCTGAATATCTCGATCTGTCCTTCCAAATTGGTTATCCCTTTGTTCTGTCACGCGCGCGCGGGCATGGTTGGATTTTAGACTATTACTCGGCCGAACCTGTCGCCCTGAGGCGTTTCAACGAACGTCGCCATTATGTCGCCCCGAGATGAGCGTAAGGAATTTGGACGATACATATCCACATATCCAACTACGCCACTGCCATTTAGAGACCAACGCCCTAATAGCGAGGCACCGGGCAAGCAAAGCTAAACCCAGGGTGACAGCCCCACTCCCTAACTATCAAATTTAAATGGATTTCTCCATCCACCCGTTCGGATCTGGTTTTGAAGTCATTTGCGCGGCCTCTACCTGTTGTAATAACCGGGTATTCCGTAACTCGAAATATCGCGGACCCAAGGCGTCCTTTACTCGGCTCTACCCGAGATTGGGTAAACAACGGGTCATTTCTAAGGATAAGTAACACCAGATCAACATATACCCTCGCGTCTTAGGTCACGTTATGCTTCCAGACCCCCCCCCCGGGCCCGGGGTTGCGGGGGGGGGGGCGGGGCGGGTGCCCGTCGCTGCCGCCCGGGGGGCTGGGCCGGCCGGGGGGGTGCGCCGGGGGGGGCCGG
>JAOPUG010000090.1:40192-52368 GCA_027564375.1 Micropterix facetella | reverse complement strand
AGAAACAAAAAAAAGTTTCAGTAATATCTGGGTTAATGATAATAAAACCTGCCCATTGAGAAATTTCTCGATAAAGAGTAGAACTACCCCGACCACTAAATCAAAAGCAAACAAGCCACCTACTTCAATTTTAATGTCAATAGTCACCCATTACCCATTTCACTTTTGTTACGCGGGCGAGGTTACTACATGCAGGTGAAAAACAAAAAATCACATATTTTTGCCAATTCTATTCTAAGCATTGGATAGCTTCAGCAGGACCTTGACAAGATCAAAGCGTCGACGGAAGATTGATTGCATGCAGAGAAATGTGTAGTGCTTCATATCGGGAAAAGCAACCCCAGCACACAATATTTCCTGGATAACGCCCAATTAGAACCTGTTAAACAACAAAAATATCTTGGAATAACAGTTAGTGATGATCTCAAATGGGAAAAACGCATAGTTGCAATCGCTAGAAGAGCCAACTCTACTCTATCTGATAAAGAAGGCTTTGCAGCATCTATCAATAGAGATGCTTATAAATACCCACAAGGTATATGAGAGATCTATTCTTGAATATGGCTATCAGCTCTGGAACCCTTGCTTATGCAAAGATGTAGATGCCCTGGAAAAGGTGCAGCGAAGGGCAACCAAAATGCCAGTGGGCCTGAAGAATAGGAATTATGAATATCGCTTGGAATTACCTACTTGGACTGACTACTCTCAACCTAAGAAGACAAAAAGGGAACCTGATTGAGACATAAAATTCTCACAAATTATTACGATGTACCTGGGCTAGAGAATATTAACAAATTAAACGTCAACACAAATCTTCGAGATAACAGCAAAAAACTCAACCGTGCAAAATTTAAATCTAATCCTCAAGGATGTTCTGCAAAATAGGGCAGAATGTAACTGCAGCAGGACCTGCGGGACTCGGATCGAATTTGCTGCCACGTGGTGGTGCTTAGGGTCACCCAGAGATTGCCGCATACCATATTTGGTGAAGATTGGTCCATGGGAAGCCTTCGGACATACGGACAAACGCACAAACGAACAGCATGCATCAGACAATGTCAGTCAATGTTGTCAATTCTATTATCCAAATTACTTATGGCCCCTTTTTTCACTGAAGGCATTTTTCCTGACCTAATGAAATATACTAAATTAGTACCATTTTTTAAAGGTGTAGATAAAGAGAACCCAATAAATTTTAGAGCAGTATATATATTACTTACTGGTAATAAGTAGAGTGTATCAAAATATATGTTTCAAAATATTTGTTGGCTGTGCATTAGCCAAGTGTTATTAAAATGGGAACAGATTATTTCCCATATTGATAAGACTTAACTAATGCACAGCCAATAATTTGGTTTTACCAAAGGCAAAACCACAATAGTCGCTGGCGTAACTCGGATCGAGCTTATATTTTAGTGCATGGGGGCTGTCTATATATTACGTCATTGATATTAGAGGGGGTCGGGTCTGCGGATGATGGTAAATTGACGTGAGAGGGGGAAGGGGTTTTGCTAAAAATGCTTGCTAATCTTTGATGACACTAAAATTGACTGTCTTTAACTATTTTGTCGATGCGCCCACTCGCACTCCTCCATCTGGTCTCAAAGGCAGCATCACGGGGAAGGCACTCGATGTTGAGTGGGCTGAGGCCGATGATGACAATGTGGACGAACCAAAACCCAGAACCAGGAACTTATTCCATAATACCTATGATTGAGAATTTGCAGTAATCAGTGGAGTTCTTAGATGGGGTAATGTTGCCGATAAACATTAAATAAATAACCAATCATAATAGGTTTTTGTTCCTAAAGTAATTGTTTTAGATAAATTATAGTTGTGTTTTTAGGAAAAAAATCCTTTGAATTGACAGTTGGTTCAGTAATACAGTTTACGTAAGTAGTGCATGAACCTTGCAGAGACATTGTTGTATGATGTAAATTTTCGAGAAGGGGGGGAGGGTCATTGGAATATGACGATGGGATGAATTTAGGGGGGGAACAAAAATCGATGATGTAATATCTGGATGGTTCCATGGGAGAAATCACATAATGCTATTGGGATTCTTTGTGATTTCTCAAAGGTATTTGATTGTGTTGACCATAAAAACACTTTTGATCAAACTTACACACTATGGATAGACAAATAAATCTCGAATGAATTGTTTCATACTTAAAATATATGTTACAAAAAGTATCATCAGGATCTTTTGTCAAGATTGGTGTTCCACAGGGATCAATATTAGGCCTATTTTTATTGCTCGCATACATTAACGATCTGCCTTACATAGTACCCTATATAATCAATGACAGTACAAAACATATCAAATATAGTTCTTTTTACGGACAACACATCTCTAATATTTAAAATTGCTCGTCAAAAAGAAACTTTACACAAAGGAAATACAGTCCTGTCTGTTGTATTAACAGATTGATATAAATTTACATTAGGAAAAAATAGACTATCTTATAGATGGAACTATTTTTTGGGGATCACCGTAGATTATAAACTGCAATGGGTTCGCATACCTATATCAAAGTTAGCAGGTAGGTTAAGCTCTGCAGCTTTTGGTGTTAGGAAAATCAAGCAGCTGACTGATGTGGAAATGGCACGACTGGTCTACTTGAGCTATTTCCGTACCATTGTCTTCCGATATACTGCTATGGGGAAAGGCTGCTGATGTGGATTCTATCTTTGTGCTGCACGAGAGGTATTTGGTCAATATACGGACACGATTCTAGGAACTGACTGAGGAAAAGGGATATCTGGATGCCATGAGACGAGAGAAGCCCCGATTGACTCTTTTGCTAATGTAATCGTCAAATCAAAGATTTGAGTCAAAATAAAGACCAAGGTTTCGGGCGAAAGAAACTAAAGGAATAGCCTTATGCATCAATAAAATGAGGTATGGTGATCCGTAAGCTGTTCCTGAACAATTTAGTAGCCATTTTGAGTCTATTTGTAAAGCATCGTTGGGCGTGCTCGGTACTTGAATGGGTCACCGCCTGAATACTGCCACGTGATGTTATAAAAGCCGGCTGCCTGTAAAATAATGTCAATAGACATTAAGGTGAGCTGTTACCATAAGAGGAATAAAAAAAAAACAAAAAAAACATAGGTTGCTGCGTATTGTCCACTAGTGTATTGTCAACATGCTGCCATGCTAGTCAACACTCGGCCGTACCAGCAATATTGCGGCAAAATTGTGACAATATTGCTAGAATTGCTCGAATGATAATGAGCAGTATGACCATATCGCCGCAACATTGCCGGCTACACATTGCCGTAAACATGTTGATCGTTTAGAAGCCCCTTGAGGTTTCTTGTGGTGGAACAGTACTACATCAGGTACAAATATATTATTGGTACAAAAGTTCAATATATCAACCACAGTGGGCGAAAAGCTGTATTGTTTGTCAAAAATCTAAAATCTACCAAGAAAGGTTTAATCGGCTGACCGAATCTAACTTACTCCCGTAGACTTGGTTGGACCTTTTCAACCATTGGAAACTATAAGTAGGTGCAACGTTTCCATTATGGCAGCTGTAGTCAGGTGGGGTAACTGTGAGCGTCGAGTATCAATTACCATTAAACTAGAGACGATAGCGAACCCCTCTTCCTGTCTCGTAAGTCGCCTGTGGCTGCCCTGCTCCGCGCCATCTTGTTTCCACAGGGTAAAATGTTTTATATGTAAGAAACTTTTTTTATTTCAATTTTGCATCACGTGTGTCTCCGAAGCAATGAGATATAGCTATATAGCAATGCAAAGAAATGCTTGTTTATTGAGGTAGTTCAAACTGAATTATTTTAATCGTTTTAGCGCGGTGTTTGGCATAAAACTGCCATGTTTTGGTTGCAAGCTCTCAGGATAATTGTGCGCACGCTCACACTTGCCCTGTCCTACATACACATGCCCCGAGGGCTCGCAAGCTAAACATGCCATTTTTACACTCGCTTTTTCTTGTTTTTTAAATATATTATATTTATGCTTAATATTAATCTCACTTTGGGGTAAGTGTACACGTGCACACCTCCCTATAGCAGTGCGTAACCTTAGCCACACCGTGGGCTAAGTGTACCAAAATGTATTATGCTAGTTTTATGTTTGTAGTAATGAAATCTTCAGTTATTAAGGTTTTCTGTTCCGACTTTATTACAACCTAATAAACATTTAAAATAATGACCATATTTTAGTAACCTCTTTTAGTATTTTAGTAAACTCTTTAGTGCTTCACGATATCAATCAGAGTTTAAACTGTGCATACTTGACCCGCATGACTCTATAAATGGTCAGAGGCTGCTTGCCCCACCGATGACATACTCCACAGCTCAGAATCATCTACATTATACTTGTACATTTGAATATGGATATTATACATACAAACGCTGGATATTGAGTGTTATAGTGGCCGTGCTGGACAACGACAAACCGGCCGGCCGGACCGGACACGACGTGCGGCCATGCTGGACACGACCGGACTGGTAGGTATCGTTCCGAGGAGTCGTAACTAAATGAAAGAGCGACTTTGTGAGCATAAGTGGGCATTTATTGTGCGGCCGCTTTGGGATCGAGGTAGACGGCGAACGCGCCGGTGCCGGAGCGGCAGGGCTTGGCCAGCATGAGGCGCGCCGAGGCCGAGGCCAGCGTGTCGACCTTGCAGGCGAGCGCCGCCTCACGGAGGAACAGCAGCGACGATTCGAAGGACATCTGCTGCAGCGGCGACGCTGACGACTCCATGCCCTTGCGGCTCAATGGCTCGAAGTGGCCGTCGCGCGTCATGTAGTCGGCTACGAGCGACAGGTGGCGCGAGTCCACCGTGATGCCGTACGCGCCGAACACGCTCTGGATCTCGCGCACTACGACGCGCGCAGCCGCCTCGATGCCATAGATCTCGGCCACGCCGTGCACGTCGTTGCTGTAAAGCCGCTTCAGGTCGAGCAGCCGGTCATACTCGAACATCTGTAGGATGTTGACGCCATCCGTCTTGAGCATGAGCGCGCCCTCCTCCGAGTACGTAATCGCCCTTCTGATGTTCTTCGCCTCCCTGATCACCGACCGGGACGCGCTCTCCTTCAGCGCTGCCGATAGATCCACCTGCCGCATTCCCAATCATTACTCCCGTCATTCTCGCCGACATAAAACAATATGTACTATAACGTACCTTAATGAAAGCGATAGGCAGGTTTGTCGTTAACCTGCACCACCGTCCGTGAGTTTTGTCGTATTGGTAATTGGTAGCTTTGTTGTATGCTTTGGTGACGTTAGCTGAATGTGAGTCGTCCGATCCCTCCCCGAAGCCCTCGTCCACCTGAAGGAACATACAATTTATATTTAGACACCGCCGGTTCCACGCTGTCTGTAAATCTGGCGTATTTATAATGAAACAGATAGTGGCGTGTTTATAATGAAAGAAAAGATTAAATGGGTCCGCCTTACTAGATTCGGAGTGACGACTGCGCGATGATTTTAATTGTTAGCAATAAAACGGTGTTTTGAAATACTCACATTTTCCAGGTCAGTCGGTTCGTCGGTTTCCTCGTCTGATTTCTCTTCTTCCTCCGATTCCGGATCCTCATATTCCTGTGCTTCGTTGTGCCTCTGACGACTTTTCACCTGATCGAAAGCACAACTATTTCAATGGTCAAAAAGCAGTAGGTTACTAGTTCCAGTACAGTATGATAGACGAGGACAGAGGCCACATCCAACACCGGGGCAGTTTAACGAATTGTGTTATTTTTCTACTTGGGCTTTATATATGACATGCACAACGGTCTTTTTCCCCAAACCGTGTAACCTTAACTTTTATCCATCATTAATATTTATAATTTGCATTATTCATTACACATATTTATTTATTAAACTATCGTAGGCGATTGTAAATGGCTAAAAACTTAAGATGAAAAATATAGTAATACTTAAGATGAAAAACAAAACTCAATTAATTAAAGGAAGCTGACAGCGATAAAATGTTAAGAGTTAAGGAAATTCGAGGACCCCAACGCAGGCGGATGCAACCACTGATACTCATAGTCTGTGCTACGTTATCTCACGAATGGCTTAAAGCAGCAATAGTTCGTCTAAACCCAGCTGCAACATAGCAGTTTGTAGTGCAGCTGCATTTGTTTGTATAAAGCAATGAAAAGGCAGACATAATGAAAAGATTCAACGCAGACACCCATAGTCTGTGTTGCATTAGTTGCGAATCACTTGAAGCATTATTAGATCGTCTGAATCCTTCTTCAATACAGTAATCTTTATAGTAGTACAATCATATTTATATGAAATAGGCCATTAAAAAAATACAACTTGATGAATGTCGATGACCATACAGTTTACGCAATTTGAACGTTGACCGCTGGGACGATAACCCAACCACTATCCAATTCGTTGAAGACATGTGAAATTTTTTGCAGAAACGTACTACACACTTCTAGCCGCGTACC
The DNA here is from genome assembly GCA_027564375.1 of Micropterix facetella. Taxonomy (NCBI): domain Eukaryota; kingdom Metazoa; phylum Arthropoda; class Insecta; order Lepidoptera; family Micropterigidae; genus Micropterix; species Micropterix facetella. The sequence goes on along the minus strand of JAOPUG010000090.1, from coordinate 45,927 downwards.
TGGCGCGAGTGCTGGCAATTTACATTGAATTTTGGCATTAAAAGACTCTTCTTGCGTCTGTTCAAAATCTAATATGATGTACTCCACAGGATTTCTTTTAAAAAGTCGTTAATTTGTCTTTATCAATCATTTTCAATCGTTTAAACAATAGTTTTAACCGAAAATTCATGCACGCATTGAATCGCGCTATTACGAGTTGCGTAAGATCAAATCATAATAACTATCTGTGAAGCCGCCGCATTAGTGCAATGTTGCCGTTCTGAACGCGATCATGGTGCGGACAGTAGGTACCTAGCGATCTGCAGTGCAGTTTGTTGAATTATAGATATGTGTATCAGTTTATATTACAGAGCGAGTCGAGCTGTATTACAGTCGTTTGCGTTAAAACAATGTCTTTCAAAACCGAACACATTGCAGACAGTTTTCAAATGTTTGTGGCGTAATCGTGTTCACAATACTTTATTTATACGGACGCTGCTGCATTACAGTACACCTTCTGTCTGTGTTGCATCTGCCTGAGTATTTACACACCCCGGTCGGTCAGTAAGATAGTCGAAGAAACTGGACGTCAGGCTTCGCCGAGAGTTGAGAGGCATAGAAATAGGGATTTTTTAAGAGAATAATACTCTACCGCTGCCCCACCACCCTCACTATTATCCAAGGATATCAAGAGCCTCAAATCTGCTGGAAGCACGCCTGCTAAAACCAGCATGATAATTATGCTGCATTATGATAATTACCGCCCATCGTAATCAGAGGAAAACGTTGAGCTTGCAGCAGTAAACAGCTATACTCTACCCGCTTCCGAAAGCGACTCCGCCACCCATGAGAGAGCCGCGTAGGTGATACGAGCTACCAAGAGTCCTTTATGCATATACGGCACGTGCCGCTGGAAATGGGATAGCCCATTCTGTGCGATTGGCTCAATGCGTAGCAAAGAGCAACAGCTAGCCATTGTGTACCTGGGTGGTGTCGTCGTCTTGGTCGGCGAGATCCTCGTCGGAAGAGAGATCGTCGGCGGCCGGCGCGCGCCGCCCTCGCGCCGCACCACGCTCCGCCGCCCACGCCACGCCGCACTCCGCCCTCACCATCTTTTTCAGAGCCGCAAACATCTCCATGAAATACTTCTTCTCGACGTGCTTCAAAATGCGTGCCGGTTTCAGCATGAACTGAGACTTGACGATAGCCTTCGGCAGGAAGATAAAAGTTAGCTCGCAGACAAACTCCCTCGTGTCCGTCTTCAGTTCGGAGTCGACCTGGATCCTCTCGAGCACTTCGGCCAGCGTCACCCTCGTCAGCTTCTGGCGCAGGCGCTCCGCCTTAGCGTTGAGGTCGGCGACGTTCGTGAGGAAGGGCACATCTACGTTTGGAGTTTTCGGCTTGACGGAGGCCATCATGAGTATTTCCCTGAGGCGCGGGATGCCGAGCGTGACGTTCATATCGCCGCGCCCAGCGAAGTGGAAGGTGTTGAGGGTCATCTGCGTGGAGGGCTCTCCGATAGACTGTGCGGCGAGAAGGCCGACCGCCTCGCCGGGCGCTACCTGAGCGGTCGACGCCTTCAGCTCGATAGCTCGCGTGAACCGCTCTAAAGCCGCCACATTCTCCCCCCTCCGCTTTTTCAAGTAGGACCTCATCAGGCGATCGAGCTTCTCGCCGATTGCGCCGAATTGCCGGATGGGCTCGCAAGAAGAGGCCAATGGATCCGGGCACCTCTTGTCGTAATAGGAGGCTCGTTCTGACCGACTCAACGCAAACCACCTCCTTCGCGCCTCTCCCTCGCCGTCTTCCATGCACGTCACCCGGGCGAACTTGCTGAATGGGCTTATTCTCACCATCGCCGCATTCGAGCGCTTCTTATGCCATTTCTTAAGCGCCTTCTTTATCCTGTCGATGTGCGCACGATCGCTGATCTCGCTCAGAGAGTCGATGACCGTTTCATCATAGACCGCATCGCGGTTGTCATAGAGAAAATCGAACTGCTTCTCGTTGAGAAACTGCGACTTGCAGACATCCATGCCGTCCTCTCCGTAGGCAAACTGCACGATGCTGTCGTCTGAGTCTCGGACCGTGCGGTCGTAGCGGACACTGATGCCTTCCAGGTGTTTGATGAGGCAGCGCTGCAGGTAGCCGGAGCGACTCGTCTTAACGGCCGTGTCGATGAGCCCCTCCCGCCCCGCCATGCAATGGTAAAAAAATTCTTGCGGCCGAATTCCCGTCATGAAACGACCGTCGACGAATCCGCCCGAGCGGGGGCTCGTCTCGTATGGCAGAAAACTTGGCAGCGATTTGCCGGAGATCATTAGTGGCGGCCGCTTGCCCTCTAGTTCGATCTGCCCGAGCAGACATGAGATTTGCATCGTGTTCACCGTCGAGCCCTTCGCCCCCGATATCACCATCAGCTGTAGGTTGTTCAGCGGAAACTTCTTGACGAGCCCGGCGGGCAAGCAGCACTTGTTGATCGCGTTGGTGTGCTCGTCTAGAGTAGCTTTGTATTTGCGATCGATGATGCTCCTGAATCTGGGATTGCTGCCGTATGAGTCCTCGAGGCGATCGCTTAGGTCATCGGTGTCAGTGTCCGGCGGCAGGTCAACAGCGGCCGATGCGATAGGTGCTCCACAGCCGCGCACTGCCTCCACGCACTGCAGCCGCTTCCTGTCCGCCTTCGACTCGATCAGAATATCCTCCACTCCGAGAGTAAATCCCTCCCACTGCAGGAATAGGGTAAAAACGCGCGAGAAGGCAGTGAGCATGGCGCTCGACACACGCCCTCCATACAACTCATAGGCGCAGTGGATGAGACCGTAAGGCGTCGAGCCGTAGTGCATTTTGTCGAGCACGCCGCACAACAGCTCGCCGCTCCTTATGACTACCTCCGACTCGGTCATGGCGACCGGATTGCTACACGGTGCTCCACCGGCGCCCTCGTGCCATGCGCGACCCGGTCTCGTCTGCCACGCGCCGCACGGAATCTTCGCCTTGCTGTATAGCTGAATCGCTTCCTTGCCGGGAGGAATGCAGTTTAAGATAACTGTCGAGATCACCTGCTTGCCAGACCACAGCCTCGCCGGTTTTAATAGAGCCGGGGGCAGCAGTTTGATGGAGACACTATTGCGCGCGAACGCTTGATACACGATCTGGCGATAGTCCTCCTCGGTGAAGAATTTCCCCCTGACGGTCATCTTGACGCCGGCTATGATGTGGTCCTGGATGAGTCCACCGAGCGGCGTACCATCCTTCGGCACCAGGTACTGCTCGTCCACTGTCATGATATTGTAGGCCTCGCTTCGGCCGAGCTCGTTCTGTGGGAAGTGTGCATTCATTTCGTCGCCGTCAAAATCGGCATTGTAGGACTTGCAGTTGGCGTAGTGCATGCGCAGTGTTTTCTCGCCCTTCAGCACCCTCGCACGGTGCGCCATGATACTAGGCTTGTGCAGCGTCGGCTGGCGGTTGAGCAGCAGCGCATCACCGTTGACGAGGTGGCGGCGTACGATCTTGGAGCCGATCTTCTTGGTCTCATCGGGCGTGAGCAGCCGCTTAGCGAGGCTCTTCCTGGCGGAGCGGCTGTCGGCCGGAATGCGCACAACGCGGCCGTTCCCGCTCTCAATGGCGACGGCACCGGGGTGCACATCCGGCCCGTTGATCACCATTCGTCGCAGCTCGTCCACGTTGAACGGCGTCACCGGCACTGGATACGTGAGTTTAAGTGCGATCGCCTCCGGCACACCGATCTCGTCCACGTCCACGTTCGGGTCAGGCGTGATCACGGAGCGAGCCGCAAAGTTCACTCGCTTGCCCATCATGTGCATCCGGATCACGCCCGCCTTCTTTTCGATGATCTGCTTGAGGCCTTGGCCGCCTGCAACGTCCGACGAGCAGCTCAGCAGGTTGTTCGTCGCTTTCTGCATCTCTTGCCAAGCGTAATGTAGCTTTTCCAGAGGTTCTTTTCCCTGAACTCCGCTGTAGGCTTGAAGCACCTCAGCGGCGATTTTTTCGTCTTTCTCATTTTTCTTTACGGAGATTACTTTGAGGACCGCCCTGACGGCGAAGGCGGCCACGAGTATACCTTTGTAGACCATAGTCTGCGGATGCTCGATGAGCTGGCCGCGGAGCACGTTGCAAGGTCTCACAAGCGGCGGTATGACGAGAATGATGTCGCAGAATAGGTCGGCGACGGGCGCGGTGGACGTCGACCTCTTGAGAAACGGTAGCATTTCCTTTATGAATGAGCTGTCGGTCTCCCAAATTTTCATGAGGGAACTGGACATCTCATCGGGCATCAGGATCTTGAGCTGCTTTCCTGAAGCAGTCGACGTGTGGCACATTATCTTGCCGTCGGACATAGTTGGCCTCATGATGGGCTCCCTGCAGAATTTGCAGTTTCTCGTCAAGACCGCCTTTCGGACGACGTTCATCACGAATCTGTTCCTTAGTTTGTCGACGTTCTTATCGCGGCATTCCTCGGCGTCTGGCGGCGGAGGCTTGATGTTGGCATCGAAGGAAAAGTTGGAGCGGTTAGCGTTCGCGGCGCTCACACCGTCCGTATCTAGTAACGCCGCCTCGAGTTCCAGCGCGGCGGCCGGGCAGCCCGCCTCGAGCAGCTGCAGCTGACGGGCGAGCAGGTCGAGCGTACGGCGGTCGGCTTGCACGCGGAAGCAACGCAGGCAGCTGACACGCAGCGCGTCGAGCACATGGCGCAAGAAGAGCGGGTTGACGACGGGACGCGGCAGCTCGAGGTGGCCAAAGTGGCCGGGGCAGGCGAGCGGGCCGCCGCTGCACGTGGTGCATGCATCGCGCTCGCTCGGCCCCATCGCCGGGTCGTAGAGGCCGCCGGGCAGTGGGTGTCCGAGCGCGTCGAACGTTTGCACGCTTGTCACTTTGACCGCGCTCAGCCGCCGCACTCGCTCCGCGTTCAGCACGCCGAACCGTAGGCTCTCCGCGCTCACCTCGCCGCTCAACATCTCGCCAACCGCTTTATCTAATCAAATAAAAATTGTATACTGAACATAAGAAGAAATGATGAACTCAAATAAAAAACCGAATAGCTTCCTAAGATCCACAATGGGCCCGTTTGCGTTTCTTTGTGAAACAAAATAAGGTTAGGTGTTTTTTAATTTCTTTTAAATATGACTTTGGACATTAGTAAATTTTATTTTAGAGGAATTTATTCCAAAGGAAAATTGGGTAAAGAATAATTTACAACATGTTATTGATTTAGGCCTTTGCTACATAGAAAATTCGAATATTGAATATTCGAAAGTTGAACATAACAATTCTTTGCCTCGATAACAAAGGCATAAACATATTTTGTCAATTCAGTTTTTTTGTGTGGATTAATCTTTTGTAAAAATAGTTCAAAACGGTTTCCGTTACGAAAATTTCCGAAATACTAACCAGCATAAAATATCATTTTAAAAATGTATTGTGTAGTTATTTCTATCTATATTATATTGTGTTTTCAAACTCAGTTAGCATAAACTATGTCAAAATCCATCAACAAAAAATATTTTAACTGCTGGTCGATTTGCTTTTGTTTTAGATTTATAAGGTTTTGAAATGTATTTTGAAAAAAAATGACTTGTGAGTTTTTACTGTCTTGTTATTTTTGTTATAAAAATGTCTTGTTATTTTCAGCAAATATTTTCCAACAGCTATGAAAATAAAGATGAAAGTCTATGCCATATTATTCTGTCAAAATATTTTAATCAATTGATTGAATTGTGGCTGCATAAAATTAT
>JAOPUG010000090.1:8178-19338 GCA_027564375.1 Micropterix facetella | reverse complement strand
CTTCTAGGAGGCTCCTGAATAGGAGCTGCTCCGCAAGCTGGGCCGACCAAAACATAACGGCCATTATAGCCCAGGCTTCACGGAGCCATTGTGGTCCTATCTTCGAGCATATCTTCCGCGAGAGATTGACTCAATTATGGTAGGTCTAACTGCTTTGATCTTTCCAAGTCCAACACAACCAATTTGTGATTTTGGCCGACTACGTCTCGAACAGGGTTCAAAGAATCCGACGACCGAGGTCGCATAATTGAAGCTCCGTCGGTTATAAAAATAAAACTCGACAGATCACGATGACTGACGGTGTAAAACTTGGAACCGTGAGAAGCCCTCTTTGCGAAGCAAAACCAAGTACCAGTGGAATACCTGACGAAGGTAGTTTTATTTGGATTGACCTCATCGCCGTGTTCCGCTCAACATGTAAAGAACACGAACGCAATTCGCCTCACCAAAGAATTTCCGGAAGCAGTTGATGCTATCGTCAATCGTAATTACATAGATGACTATCTGGATTCTAGCGATACCATCGAGTCAACACAAACGGTGTTAAAAAATGTCAAGCATGTTCACCAATGCGTAGGATTCGACATTACGAATTGGACAAGTAGCAACCCAATCGTAATCGAAGAAATGCCTGAGGAAGTACCCTCACAGACCAGTGTGGCATAGACAGGGCCGGAGGCGGCCAACGAAAGAATACCAGGGTTAAAATGGGAGCTACGTACGGACACATTGTCCTTCGACACAAACTTTGAAAAGTTCCACGTAGTCTGCTAAGTGGAGAAATTATACCAACAAAAAGACAAACGCTCAGCATAATAATGACTGTATTCGATCCACTGGGCGTTCTAGGTCCTTTAGCCATAAAAGCCAGAATTTGTCTACAGCAAATTTGGCTTGAGAAAACCGAGTGAGACCAATGAATAAGCAATCACGCTTTAATTAGTTGGGAAACCTGGCTGGCAAATCTTCAGTGGGGAAAAAGGACATGCAACACAATTGCACGTTTTTGCAGATGCAGTGTCAAAGCATATGCAGCAGTCGCTTACGTCAGATACCAGATGGAAGAAGGGAAGATTTGTACCGCCTTCATCGCTGGCAAGAACAAAGTGGCCCCTTTAAAGGCTCTATCCTTACCACGGCTGAAGCAGCGATATTAGCAAGCCGCCTGGCGGACACAATACAAAGACACCATCCGTGGGAATTCAAGGAAACCTTCCTATGGGGCGACAGTAAAATTGTCCTCTCCTGGATAAGAAGAGATCCGCGAGAATTCCACGTATTCGTAGCTCACCGACTCGGCGAGATTGATCAATTGTCAAAACCCAGTGAGTGGCGATGGGTGCCAACGAAACAAAATCCAGCGTATAAAGCTATACATAACGCGGTAGCCAAAACTCATAATCATCTTTTCGAAGAATGGATAAGTGGACAAATATTCCTCAAACAGGATGAAAAACATTGGCCACAAGATTTAGACATTTTTTCTGGTGAAGAAGAAATAGAAGAGCTGAAGAGATCAGTTAATACGGTCGCCGAAGCAACCTTTGAACTTCTCTGCGACATAAGCCGATTTTTCAAGCTAAACCGTCGTAGTGAGAGCAACCGCTTGGAGCCTGCGCTTCATAAACCGATGCAGACGGAAAAGTGAAGGGCGCACCGATCTACCTAACCGCAGCGGATTTAAACCGCACTGAAAATTATTGGCTGAAACAAAGCCAGTCGGAGAGTTTTTCAACCGAAATTTCAGCCATAAAAATCAAGGTGTCGATCGTAAAAAATAGCCGATTAAACCAACTCAACGCGTACTTGGACGAGCATGAGATACTCCGAGTAGGAGGTCGAATAAATTTTAATCCAGCATCAGCACGAAAAAGCGGGCCCAAAGGCAGCGAATTCGTGGGCGAAACGAGCTGCGACAACAATACTCGATATTGCGCATACGCGGAACCATAAAAAGAAATAGGACGGGATTGTTGATATTGCCAGTTGGAACGAGCCAGACCTATACCACCGAAGATAGCAGACCTACCAGGAGTACGTCTCGAACATCACATCTGGCTGTTTAGCAACGTAGGATAGGATTTCTTCGGACCCGGTGACAAGGCAGTAGGAAGACGGAGAGAAAAGAGATATGGAGCGTTATTCTGTTGTATGAACACTAGAGCCGTACACGTAGAAATTACGCACTCTCTCCAGCGACGCCGCGTTGATGGCTCTGAAAAGGATGTGCGCCAGATGAGGAACACCTGCAGTGATCTATTCGGACAATGGTACCAATCTAAGAGGTGCGAACAATGAGTTGAAACGAGCATTAGAGGAAGTTGATTTTGAAAATCTAAAATCTCAATGCGCCATGCAATAAATTGTATGGAGGTTCATCACGCCGACGGCTGCCGACATGGGTGGGGTGTACGAACGATTGGTACAATCAATAAAAAAGGCGATATATATAACACTGAAGGAGAAGGCACCTCGAGATGAGGCCCTAGCTACGCTAATGGCAGAGGCAGAAAATTCAGTCAACAGTCGACCCCTCACGTACATCTCACTCGACAATAAAGATCAGCAGAGTATTTACTCACTCTCGTGAAACAGTCCAAATGGCAGGACGAAGTCAAACCTATAGCCGTAGGGGATATTGCCTTCCTCGTAAACCAACAACTACCTCGAAATACTTGGGTTAGGGGAAGAATAACTCAAGTATACCTTGGATAGAGCAGATCAAGAGCACTGTTACCATACGTCAAGAGCGCGACAGATCGAATAAGTAAGATGCTTAACAAATTCGATATAAAAACGATCTTCAAACCGATCCAAAACATAGCTCGATCTCTGAGGCCTGTAAAGGACATCATACCACTGCAAACTCCAGGTGTGTATAAAGTCTAATGCAGCTGTGGGTTACTTATATTGGACAAACGAAACGGCCCATAGCCACTCAACTGATGGAACACATCAAAGTTGTTAGAAACGCTCAGTGAGAAAAAACGGCGATCTGCAAACATATATTGGATAGCGGAACCAACCACTGAGTGCAGTTTCAAAATCCCATCGTGCTGTCCAAAGAACAATTTTACTTTCCCCGCATGATCCGGGAAGCAATCGAAATAAGAAGAACTCCAAACTTCAATAGAGACGAAGGTTTTAAACTACTACGTGGAACCCTCATCCTAATATGTTCTCAATGCCCATCGCCGAGCGCAAGAACGTAACGTAAGATATAATGAGTGTTGTGTGCATGACAGATTATCAAAATTCGCACGCACTGAACCCGACTCCCCACCACCGTTACAATCTGTGCAGTAACAGCAGCAGTTTGCCACCTTGACGGCACATCAGTCTACCATGGACAACAGCGATTGCAACATTGCTGAAACGTCGGGTGACATAAAAACTTCATGCGGTAAATTCGTTTTATCCTATTTATAATAAACTTACATATTTTTTGTATTTTTACTATAACTATCAAAATAAAAATAGCAATTTATATCAGTATATAAAGATAAGAGGGCAGACAGAGGGGAGAGGAGGATAGTGCCACTGCTGAGAGGTTGCCTGTACGTTCGGATGTAGCCTTCCCAGGATCACCTCGATCTATGAGGATCTACTGAGCCTGAAAATGTCTGTAGTCGAAGCAACGGTTAAAGGTTGTTATTGCTCAATAAAGGACATAATTATCCGTAGTTTGCATTCAAGCGGTCACGTGGTAACCAAGTACAAATTCTTAATCGATCCTTCATTTTGATCTAGTTTAGCTTATGCAATCGATGAAAACCACTACAGAATCGTCTCGTTTGCAGAACGAAGAACTGACGACCGAGTTGAAGTTGCGGATCGAGAGTCACTGGGGCGATGCAGTGCGGGAATGCGGTGCGGCGGACGAAGTGGGGGCGGCGGCGGGGGCAGAGGAGCGGCCTTACTATGCGCTGGCGATGATCCCGTATCCGTCGGGACGCCTGCACATGGGCCATGTGCGCGTCTACGCCGCGTCGGACGCGCTCGCGCGCTTCCGGCGGCTGCGCGGCCACCGTGTGCTCCACCCGATGGGCTGGGATGCGTTCGGGCTGCCCGCCGAGAACGCGGCGCTCGAGCGCGGCCTCTCCGCCGCCGCCTGGACGGAGGCCAACGTGGCCGCGATGCGTGCGCAGCTCGACCGCCTCGGCTGCCGTTTCGACTGGCGGCGCGAGATCGCCACCTGCCGCCCCGACTACTACCGCTGGACCCAGCACCTCTTCCTCCTCCTCCACGAACGAGGCCTCGTCTACAAGAAAGAGGTATGTCTAGCAGCCCCCCACCCATATGCGTACAGTTCCGCCACCTCCTAATATGTTTATCACGGCGCGTCAGAGACACCATGGATACGTTTGCGGGCTCGTTGTGGTACTACCTGCGATTCCTGGATTTTTTAATTTGATAGTCGTTGATTTGCACCTAGAATCTAGCGTGATATGGCTTTTTCATTCTGTAGGTATCACCTTCGATAGGTGCTTGGCCATGCAGCTTTCACAATCGGGCCTTCAGCCATAAAAATACAATTAGAAAGGGAAATAATTATTTTTTGATACGCCATATGGCCCATGCTGCACAGCCCCATTAGCCTCCTAAATAATATGATATACTCCTAGATGATACTTCCATATGCATTAAAGACCTCTATAATAAGACCCGTCTACAAGAAGGGAAACTACCTAGACCGTGGCAATTACAGGCCTATATCCATCTTGTCCGTAATAGACAAAGGTATCGAAGCCTACATCGGAGATAAAATACAAAAACATTTTCAACATCATGATATAATTGCAAAAATCAACACGGCTTTCTAAAAGGAAAAGCACTACTGGGCTCTTAACAAAATTAGCAAATAATGTAAACACGGCGCTAAATGAAAAGACACATGTGATCTTGCTCTTAATAGATTTTTCTCGTGCATTTGATACCTTAAAACACAGCCAGTTTCCAAAAGTCTATGAATAAACTGGAATAAAGGGAAACGTATCAAGTGGGGTGTTGAAATCTAGTGGGGTGTTAAAATCCACACGGATTTCGTCTAATCTGTTTCGCAAAAAAGAAAATTATATAAAAATATTATTATTATTTATAATCTTTTTTTTCTGTCAAAATATGTTTAAGTGAATAATTTTATTAAAAAACATAATATTTACGAGATTTTATTTATTTAAATTATCTGTAGAATCTGATGCACCCTAGTGCTCCTGATGTCCCTGTGTACCATTGTGGCCCCTAATGTCATCCCCTCCCGCGTCCTACTTAGTGCACGCCAGTGCCCTCTGGTGCCCTCTTAAAGCCCTGAGATGACTTGTATGGAACCGTCTTTGTAGGCACTGTAGATCGCAGGGGCGTCATGGCAACACCGGGGGTAAATTGGAGAATGTGCATTTATTATAAACTTATTTATTATTAAACATTTATTACCAATTGCATAATAACTTTTAGGCCTACGTGAACTGGGACCCTATAGACAAAACCGTGCTGGCCGACGAGCAAGTTGACGCGGAGGGTCATTCGTGGAGATCCGGAGCGAAAGTGGAGAAGAAAATTTTGCATCAGTGGTTCATCAGGACGACCGCATTTGCGGAGCGGCTGCTTGACGGCCTCTCGGACCCCGCCCTCGAGCAGTGGGGCGACGTAATCGAGATGCAGAGGAATTGGATCGGCGAGTGCAACGGCGTCGCAGTTGACTTCCCCGTCGATCTTGACGAGTATTCGACGACGCTTCGCGTTTGGACCGACCGTCCCGAGCGACTTGCGTACGGCGGGTTCGTTGCCGTCCCGCCCGGCGCACCTCTAGACCGTGAGCGACTCATAGCGGCTGCCGGAGACGGCTATAAGCGACTCGCGGCTACTGCGCAGGATCCCATCGCCTGCGCCAATCTGCCCGTCTTTGTGACGGCCGAGCTGCCTTACGCGGAGGGCGCCGAGTGCTACCTGGGTGCACCGGCGCTCTGCGCCGTGGACGCGGAGTTCGCACGGCGTGTTGGCCTGTCGGCGACAGCGAGCGTTGAGCTGTCAGTGGCCGAGGCGGCAGCGGCGGGCGAGCGCGCTGTTGCCGCTGCGGCGGCCGCCGGCGCCGGCGGCTACCGCGTCGGCTCCAAGTTGCGCGACTGGCTAATATCGCGACAGCGCCACTGGGGCACGCCGATCCCGTTCGTCGAGTGCGCGACATGCGGCGACGTGCCGGTGCCGCGCGAGCTACTGCCCGTGCCACTGCCGCCGCCCGACGCTCCCGAAGCGGCATTTGCGACGGCGTGCCCGCATTGTGGCAGTGCAGCGCGGCGCGTCAGAGACACCATGGATACGTTCGTGGACTCGTCGTGGTACTACCTGCGATTCCTGGATCCGCACAATGAGCGCGAGCCGTTCGCGGCGGTGGCGGCGCGCGCCGGCATGCCCGTCGATCTGTACGTTGGCGGCAAGGAGCACGCTGTGCTACACCTCTACTACGCGCGCTTCGTTTGCCACTTCCTCGAGTCGCTGGGGCTGGTGGCGTCGCGCGAGCCCTTCCGCCGGCTGCTCGTTCTGGGTGTCGTCGCCGGCAAGTCGTACCGCTCGTGCGCCACCGGCCGCTACCTCCACTCCTCTGACGTGATCGACAGTGGCGACTTGGACGCTCGCTGCGCCGCTAGCGGCGAACGCCTCGTCGTCCAATGGGAGAAGATGAGCAAATCGAAGCACAACGGTGTCGACCCTGAAGAGGTTCGCGAGAGATTCGGCTGCGACACGATGCGCCTCCTCATCTTGGCCGACTTCGCCCCGACTTCTGCCAGACGATGGTCCGACTTGAGTTAGTGCCTCCCGTTATTTGCTCTACCTGTTCCTTACCTCTATCTGCTTTCAAACGCCAATCGTAAGCTTAACGTTTCGATTAGGTACTTTTTCTCTTTATATCAGTGAAACTGCAGTAACATTCCTATTAACATCACGTTTATTGCCCTTTCGATCGTTAGCTATCTTCAAAGTTGATATAAACACCTTGTCCACCCGCGTCGAGGTCTGAAACTGTACAATTTCATTCAATTATAAAAAATGGGGTGTGATTATGTCGGAATGCACAGCCGAGGGATCGACGCGATTACATTTCCACGAATAATTTAATTCAGAAATCGGGTATGACTCTGAGTGAGGCGCTACAGGCACCGCGTTTGCGGCCGATGTGTTTACGGTGTCATTGACCGAACCGTAAACTTTCGCATTTTGGCATGTCCCGTATCTCCTGACCCTCTCACTTACTGACAATGTTATACTCTTCATGGCTCTTCTACTTGTCTTCTATATTTCAAGGTGAATTAAATTATTTAATTTGTATATTTTACCTCATAAATCGAAAGCTATTTTTGAGATCAAATCCAGCTCGGTAGCTGCTCTGACTATACTAGCTCTAGCTATACTGATTCATAAGTTCTCGCTGATACGAAAATGGTGCCTGTGAGATAAGCTCCCCTCCGTTCGTCCCGGCAGCCCAATGTTCGAGTAAAACTTAACCGTGTGCTGATTTCCCGTCGTACTTTATTTTTCTGACGTATTTAATGGTTTTTTATCACCATGAAAACATTACATGGAGAATTTTGAAGTGTCACCTATCTTTTATCTGGTGTGAACTTCTAGACGTATTCATGTCAAAAATGATTTATGAAATTTTTACAAAATATACTGTAATATGTCATAGGGTAGGCTAGGGTAGAGTAGGAAATTGGTATAAAACTATCTGGAAGAAAAACGATGCTAGAAAACGAGGACTTGACGTAGGTATGTATTTGTGAAAATCGCTCACCCACAATATTTAACTGCAGACATAACACGTAAGAAGAATATGCGGATTTTGACCAACTTATTTTTATTTTTCAGCATTTCCTGGAATACTAAACTGGCAAAAAAAGCTGTGGTTGACTGTAAAAGAATTTATGGCAGCGCGAAACGATTTTGATGATGAAGAAAGGCAATCGTTCTTGAATAATGAAATTTATGCCAAATTAGAAGAATCTATGAGAGAAGCGAGAAACCATTTTGTGCTCAACGCTACCAGCAGCCTAGTTCATTTTCAACAGTTTAGCGGTACAATAACTAGAATGCAATCGTTCACCAGGACTTTACGGGTAATCGTCTTCAATTAATAATACCTACTGCCGAATTATGGTAATTGCAAAAATATCATTAATGTAAGCAAGTCCGTAATATATTTACAAGCGAGTGCTTTCTTTTTCGAATAGTCAAGTAAAAAAAAAAGAGAGGTAATTGCATTAGCCGGGGATTAGGAGAAGGATTCTTGCAATGAGTAATACACACTTATCCTATTACTGTTTTTTTCTTCGTCTTGAAGTTCCTATCGTAATGAAAATCCAGTTTAAGACGATCGGAGACGTTATTGGTGCTCGGGCGGTAGATGGATGGATGGCTTCATCTCCCATCCACTATGTTGGAGCACATATAACAAAGTTCAAGAAGGTAACAATGTATTAAAAATAATGGGCACTTTTAAGCGAGTCCAATTTCGTTGTGGGTATTTTGTCTGTATGTTTAGTCTCTGGTGAATGATGCCTCCCTCTCCTCGTCTTGCTTTGTCGCTACTGGAGATAAAGGACCAGACAGACTATCTTCAGCAACACATGAAATGTTGATCCTTTAAAGGATGGCAAATTAGGGTCGGAATTAACCGACTCCAATACCTTGTCAATCGACAGAATTTCATTTCAGTATAAAGTCTTGTACCTTCCTTTGGATGGTGTTATTATCAAATTCGTCGATTGTCAATTGTGACCTTTTCTTCTTGGGCGAAAAAGGCGAACGGTTATTTTGAACTATATTGGCAATATTAAACAGGCAGGAGGAAAACCCAAGGGATTGTCAAACTTTGACCCATATGATTATTTACTTGTATATATGTATAATATATTGGCAATGATTATATACTGTACTGTATGTAATAATATATCAATGATATTATTTGACGTAAAACCGCCATCTAGCCGTGGCGGCGCGAATTATGTCAAAACCTAGCCAGCGAGTTGTGTAAACTTGACCAAGACCGCCGCGGCTAGATGACAGTGCCAGGCGAAATTATTTTTTCGCATAGAAGAGACCTCCTATAATTACTTATTCTCCTGTTTTGGTATTTTGGCAGAAAGGCGACAGCCAACGGAATTAACTAGTTTGAAATGAAAAAACCGTAGGCCGTACATACCTCAAAAGCAACTGGGCTCTGCGTGTTGGCCATAACTACCGATTGGCGAAAGATTTTTTTAAATCGGACATGGTTTACTCGAGTTATCGTGCATAGTAACATTTTCTTGCAGGATTGTAAGACTTGACCCAACCCAAGGTGACCTAAGTAAAACTGCATAGAAGACCGTTCCCAACAAATCCGAAATTTGATTGTAAGAGTTTTCCGAGGATGTTGTTATAAAATTATTGAATAAATTGTTGTGGTTTTCTCGCTCGATGATAATGGTCCTCGTAATTGTTTCACCGCGGAAAAACAAGATCTTCTTTCCACATCACTTTCACTGGTCATTTTTGACAGAATCATTACCGATTACTGTATTTCTGTTAAATCGATTACTGGCTTCCGTTAAATCGTGAAAAAGTGCATCAAAATCAAGCCAATCTTCAATTGGAAGGAACCGCAATCGGAGTGTACTGAGGGGCATAATACTGCCAATTTTGAGAAGAACGGCTGCGTGAGTAGCGACATAAATATTGAGGTTATTTAATTGAAACTATATATCGCCATTAACGCCATATAAAATGCCCTCAGCCAATCGTGCATTGATACTGCAGTTGGGTTCGGTGAACAAAAAAAAAACGTAATTTACTTCACGATAAGTAGAGATCAACCCGGACCGAAAATATATCGTACATATCCTAGAGAGAACGATTTTATCGTATCACATATTTTATGATATTTATTTCGACAATAATGTCGAGCCTGCCTGTAAGATATGGGACGGCGATCTGCACAAGGGAGAATAGTAAACATGCTTAGTTTGTAAACATGACTACCACTTCTCATGCGTTGGAAAAAGCCAGGAAATTAAAAAAAAAATGAACGCTGATTACAAACATGGAAATGTTACAAAACTAAAAAGGCCACAGATAAGTATGGTCTAAATTAGTAATGACTTCTGTTCGCAATTACGGAAATTCCATAATGATCTAATCCAAAAACTGGATTCTCTCGTGAGCCCGTAAGTAAGCTTAAAGACGACAAGGAAGAGATTATGAGAAGCATTAAATCCCTAAATGAGAACTACAATGAACTTAAGTATTTTGAAAACTTAAAGCCAAGAATAGTTGTCATAGAGAAACAAAACTCGGAGCTGCTTCATAAGGTGTAATACCTTGAAGGTAGGATGGACGATAAAGTCCAGAAACTGAATGAAAACAAAATGAAATAAGAGGAATACGTGCGCTAAATCATCACAACCACCGTCTGATCGTAAAGCAAATTGCAACACAAAACGGAGTGGATTTTAAAGAGAATGATATTCTATTTGTATGCACCTCATTAGTAGAACATCGGTACAACACAGTGGCTCGCGGCGAGCGTGATGGCAACACCGCTATAACGGCGCCGTACCGGAACAGGAAAATCATACCAACGCTGGTCGACTTGTTCCATTTCAGTCGAATTAGCGATGCTTATACCTACAAGCGTCAAGAAAATACAACAAATCACGACGCACAAATGATCAAAAAATAAATACTACCGAGATTAAATAAATACTATTGTCGGACAAACAACCGATGTATATATTCAGGAAGCCCATACTTCCACTACTGCGTTATCTACATCTTCAAGCGAATAAAACGTGTAATAATAAGCATTACAAATATATTTGGCTGAAAAATGAAGACGATGACAGCAGTATTATAACGATCGAATATTTAAGCTCACTTTATAACATTTTGTGATGGATCGATGCCTGTACTCCGAAAGTAAAGCTGAACTTCGAAATTGCGACTACTACTCACTTATCTATATTTCTAAATTTCATCCAAATTCATTTTCTACTATATTTACTGGAGTAGGTAATACACTATTTATTATATTTCTATTATATTTCTATTGGCATTGAAATGTTTTGGTTGTGTTTTTGATACTTTGACTAAAGTATTTTAAACTTTTATTTATTATATTCTTTTTTT
>JAOPUG010000088.1:12317-24346 GCA_027564375.1 Micropterix facetella | reverse complement strand
CCAATCCTTTGTGCATCCTCTGCAATACTGTCTCATTTCTGACTTTGTCCGTCCAAGATATTTTCAAAATTCTTCGAATAACCCACATTTCAAATTCTTCTAACCGCTTACTCATAGCTTTGGCAAGTACCCATGCTTCTACTCTGTAAAGTACGGTTGAAAATATGTAGCACTGAACTAAACGGCATCTGATGGAAATTTTTAGATTTCGGTTACAGACTGCGGCGACGACCACCCAGTACTATTCCGACGTTCGATATTAAAATTCGCCTCCCTAATATCGCATCCCAATACGACACGCACAAGAAGAAATTATTAGAAAATATATAAACGATTCGTTTGATACATATAGCACCTTCAGCGAACACATTACATTAGGAAGTTGTCACTTTAAAATGGCGAATCGTATTCTCTGTACGACATATTGAACAGTGTTGTTAATTTGAAGGAACCATAACCACCAACGAGTAACCGACGCGTCACTCCAACTTCATGCTTTATTACACTAATTGGTTGTAGCGCGCCTGAGGCGCCCGTTGTAAAATAGATTAAACTTCGATCGTTACAGGGACCGTTCATTATGACCTTGAAAAAAATATGTTGAAAATATTATACTTCATTACATAAATTTATGATATTAAGCAATTTCTTCCAGCACATGGTTAGTATAAAAAAACAATAGGATCTGAAAAAATCGTAATGTCCGTAATGGACTTAACGTCCGTAGCCGGTTTGAAACAATGGTTTCTTTGAGATGACTGCGGCCTTGGTCAGTACTTAGATGAGTACTGCCAGATGATGTTATAAATGCTGGTTGTCTGTAATGTAATTATCGTTAGACATTAAGGTGGGTCAATAACGCAAGGTAAATAAAGAATGTACAAATAAAACATTAAAAAAAAACAATATATTTTTACTAAATCCATGTCAGGTCTAAACTTTCTATTAATCTTGATAGCCATGTCATTTGTTTTTATTTACATTACTATGTCTATTTTTAACTGAAAGTATATAGGTTTATTTTCTGTGTTTTATCTTGTTGCATATAAAGGTCATACAAAGCCGCCAAAGAAATCCCCTTCCTCGACGGTAAACGTCACGCGCTCCAAAAATTTCTTCCAATTTCGAACTTTTAATGTATTTTTACAACGTATGTACCTCATGCGGTCGGCCTCGCGTCAGCGAGCTAATCCGTCATCGGCCGAAGTATGGTCGAGCGTCGTCGGCGAATAGGAAAGAGGAAGAGCGCGACATCGACTAACGAAATTGTTTGATGAGGCACGATAATTACCGAGAGTGATAGGAACGAGATCGCGTTCATAACGTGAAAGAGAAAGCGAGAGACAGCGTTACACTACTGCGATCAGTCAGTGAGTCACTGATAGATTTCTCTACTATTACAAAAAATTACCGGCATTGATACAAACATAATTAGCGGAAGTAAACGAACGTTTCTGTTGACGATGCGATATATAGTATGCATGGATAACACGAGTATATAACAGTAATACATTAAAAAAATAAATAAGAAACACTACACATAAACAGACAATTAGTCCTGCTCCCTGTACCCCTTTCATTCGATCCTCATTCTACTATTATTATCAAGCATTACTTATTTTCTTTATAATATATTTAAACATTTTTTAATGCTTTTGCTAACATGACGTTTATTTAAAAAGTGGCTTTAGTTATAATAAAATCTCAAACTATTTTAAATTTAATTTAGTAATGTGTCAATTTACCGAAAATAAAATGAAAAATCGATGATTTTACTGTCACCTTTTATCCCGATAGAGGGTGCAGCTGGCGATTGACACATACCGCGCGAAAGAGCAATCATACGAATGTCTGGTTGTAGAATTCAATACTTTATTTATTTTTAATCTTTTTAAACGTTATGTTGTAACGATCTATCTTAATGTCGAACGACAATTATCTTACAGGCTGCCGGATTTTTATAATATCAGGTGGCTATACTCATGCTAAATCCGTAGATAAATCTACAATACTAAAATCAATCGACAGTTTCACCAGATTCGTAATTTTACCAACCAAATTGGCTGTTATTTATAGTTTGGCGGGGGTCTTTGGCATTTAATATTTCGAAATGTACATATAGTGGGTTTTCTGAGATTTCTAAGAAATTCTCATGTTTTCGGTTTTTAAGAGTATTATGATTAAAAATTATTAGGCAGTACTGAGGCGGTCAACTTCCCGACTTCGATGCTCGCTCGCTCGGTGCATCGCTCACTCCACGCCTCCATAGATCAATTGCAGCTCCATGGATCAATTGCACTTACAATTATAATTTCAACAATTACAACATTTAAAACATTTACAAACATATTTACTCAAAAATGTTTTCACAATAGTCTGTGAATATTTTCAAACGAATGATGAAATGTCAAATAAATTATCAGTGAACTTGAATGGGAATGTTTACTGCCATTTTTCTGCTAGAGGTCGTGGTGACGATTGGTCCCCAAATGCCTTCTATAGTATATGTCCGTTAGGAGTCAATATCCCCATCTATAATCCATTGCTATACCATTAGGCACATACATACATACAATATGGAGGACATTCTGGGATTCATCGATGGTGGCGTACCTACAAAAATTTTGCTCGTACATCACCATTGAATGAGGCTCATGGGGCCGTACAGCTCGGGCCCTGATGGCCAACTCTATTAAAAAAAACTCTGTCTGACTCACAAGGTCGGCCCAACTCACGATTCAACTCCCATCCGACAACCTCCCCATAGAGGGACTAATCCGGTATATCCCGGTAAAGCGGTGACACTGACAGAATACTTCGGACGGCTCTGGATGTCTGATGCACTGGTCGATTTACCGGGGATGTATCCCGGTAATGTGGTGACACTGGTCGGCCTTTGCTCAACAACGAATAGATGCGGGGGGAGATGTAGATCCTTAGAAACGATCAGTGGGACACCCGATCTCGGGTGAGATTTCGAGTAAAAGACGCTTACGGAATATGTACCGCGTTCATTACATCAGGTAGAGGCCGCGCAAGCGACTTCGAAACCGTGACCAGACGGGTGGATGGAAAAATCTACCTAAATCTGAGAATCAGGTGGTGAGGCGGCTCGTCGTGTGGCTTTTTCCAGTGCCTTACCTTAAGGCGTTGGACTCTGACAGATAGTGGCGAAACTGGATAAGTGGATCGTTTTTCGTCCTCAAATCCTTACTTTCGTCTCTGGGTGAGAAAACGATAGAGTTCGTTATACCTTCCAGGGTCGACGGGTTCGCTCGTAGCATGTGCAAATTCCAATCAACATTAAATATGATAAGAGACCAGATAAACAAATAAAAGAAAACTTGAAAATAGTCTAATATTAGACCTCTAGATCTGTCAATTTATGAAAGTGTGGTTATGCAGTTTTAAATGACATTTCTACAAAAGTTTCTATCCTAGGGGTAGCTTGTTAAAAATTTTGAGGCTTTGATATAAAAAAAACCCCGCTCATATTTGGTGAGCCTCACTTTCGGCAATATAATTTTGGCTTTGTTACAGCTATTGTGGTTTGTGTTTATTGTGATTGCAATAGTTTTTCTAAAGCAAATTGTTAATATAAATACTTACCAGTATGACGTCAAAGTGCAGTCTCTCTTTGTTTACCATCCCCACTTCGCTATCTCGCTGTGTCCCACTTTCTCGTGCCCTAATTTTCGTCTCCCTCGCACGAATCCTAGTTTTCCCGTGACGTCAGGTCGTGAGCCACTACGTCACTACGTTCCACCAATCAACCGACGGGGCGGTTCGATAAATGGGAAATTGCAAAAGTGCAGTTAATTGCCTCGCGTAATTTGAATGCCTCTGGAAGCGGTTTACGTTGTCTTTACATACAGGATGACAAGGAAAAAATATTGTGATGGTGCACTATTTCTATTTTCTAGAATCGTGTGTAGAAACACAAACTTTCAAAGCGTGTAAATCAATTACTCAATTACAAGAAACGCACTTAAGTGGTTTTTTTTTTCAAAATACTAATATTCCTCACTGGAACAACCATTAGTAAAGGCGATTTGGAGTGCGATGGCTTTCGATCATGATGTAGACTATATTAGCTCTAACTACATCCTCAAAAACGTTAGACCTTTTATGTCTTGGAGTCAGGAGTAAATTAAATTCGTTGATCAAACCATAGAATAATTTATTGACAACACGCACTATCCTAAATCCCTCAGTTCGTCATGACACCACGTCGGATGTTGCTTGAACTACTGGACTGCCCTATTTTCTGGCGTTTTTTTTTATTTTCACAATAAAATTAGGGTAGAAATTAACATACTAGGTGTTAAAAATCGAATTATTTCCAGATATACTAGTAGTTAAAACCGTTGACTAGCTATTGAACTTTGTCATCGTGAAAGCTATACAGGAGAATGGCAGAGTCCGAAACAAGCCTAGGCTCGAAAAAATAAAAAGGTACAAGAATAATAGGTATGTCCAAGTATTGTGCAAATTAATGGAATCGTCCTGATTTTTTACATTTTTTTGGATATTGCAACACTGTAATGTCACTCTAGAGGTGTCAAAGCTTAAAAATATAACCTATAATTATATGACTGTTGTTAGAAGTTGCTGTTTGGAAATTTTACTGCAAGTTTTTGATGTTTTATCTTTCAAATATGTATATTCAGTGATTAGTAAGTTTATGTAGTTGAATCATTATGATGGATATCACGCCAAGGAAGCGCGAAAAGATTGGCACAAATAGACATTACTAGGGAGCGTGGAGTGAGTTAAGGAGTAGTAAGTATGAATTTGAAGCGTAAAAGGGACACGGGATCAGCTGAAGTCAAGAGATCTGGTAACTATCGAAGAAAAAGAAAGACAACTCCAAGAAATGATAGTTTTTTGCTTCGCATGACTCAACTGTCCGTAGAAGACTTTTGGAATCTGGTCGGAGGGCTATACGACCACAAAAAAAAACAACCTCTCACTGACCGCACGAATGACAGGCTAGGCAAGAAAATACTCCAACTGGACTGCAAAAGACTGGAAAATGGTATTATTTACAGATGAAACTCACTTCATAGTTCAGGGACAGCGGTCTAAATTCGTTAGGAGGAATTCGTCGCAGCTCATATTGACCAAACTGTAAAACATCTAGTCAAAAAAATGTGTTGCGGGTATTTTTTATACATGGGGGTTGGATCTTTGGTGCCAATCGATGGTATAATGAACAGCCAAAAAAACAAATCCATGTTGGAACAGCATTTGAATAAAGAGCTTGAAAAATGCCAACCCCAAGGAAAAGCAACTCTTCAACAGGACTCTTCTCCCTGCCACAAGTCGAAGGCACTGATGAAATATTTCCAGGACAAGGAGATAACTGTTCTAGATTGGCCCGGGAATTCATCCGATCTGAACCCTATCGAGAATTTATAGGCCATTTGTAAAGCTAGACTGTGCAAAATCGACTGCACTACAAAAACAAAGATGATAGAAGCGGTCATTCAGGTTTGGTATAGGGATGAGGGGATCTCAGAAAACTGCTAAAAACTAGTGGAGTTCATGCCAAAACTAGTAACAGCAGTTATTGAAGCCTAAGGCGGACATATTTCCTATTGATTAGTATAATATAGTTGTATAATTTTGTAAAAATATTATTTTACAAGCAATAAACGGTTTTACTATAACGATTTCCTATGATTCCATTAATTTGCATAATACTGTAGCTAATATAATCATAATCCGAGAGTTATTTATATTTACCTATGTCAAGTAATTTAATTGAAAGTAATTAAATATGTACTAATAAAAGGAACACGCGATCTATAGTATTTCATTAGGACTACTTTAAACATAAAACGTAAAAATAAAGCCAGGTTTTAAAAATGTAATATTCGTGACAATATTACATAAATAGAATAGACAAATAAAATATTTTAATAAAAAAATAAATGATACCTAGCAATAAATCAAGAAATCAATATAAAAATGCAATAGAGAAATATACGATGTTAACGAGATCGAGCGTAATAAATAGCAATATTTTCTCAAAAACGATAGGACAAAAAATACTTATGTTTTGAATGGGTTTAGTTTGGAATAATATAACTTTTTTTGCAGAATTTCTTATTGGTATTCATAGTTGTTTGTAAAAAATATCCATCCTTATATAAGCCCAATAAAGTTAATGCCCTTTCACAACCTTAAGCAGTGGGCAGGCGATAGTGTCGCTAAGTATGTGTCAGCTATAAAAGTATTGCAAGAGCAGATCTCCGTTCGATTTGGTCGACCATTCAGTCCTTTTGCTAAAATTCGAGTTTTAATATTAGAAAATATGTGCTCTTGCGCTATTTTGGGTGCAAAACAGTGAATACATACATGTAAATAGAGAATAAATAGTTATCAACGGCAATAGAGTTAAGGTACCCTTTTCATATGTCAGATTCACAGTTGCAGTAACAAACAAAATTGAAAAGAACGGGGGTGGCGCAGCGTAACAGGCATGGTTCTCCGCCACAATATTAAAACAAATGTCGCTGAAGCGTCGCAAATTCAATTCCGCGCGTAGCACGAGTTTGTAGCTCTTAAATTGCTGTCACTAGATCGCAGTAATGGCTCTTGGGGAGTTAGGAGTACGCCACCATTTTCAGGAAACGGCTGACGATTCTTTTATAATATGGTCATTGTTCTTCTATTCAAGCATTAGTAAAGCTGCAACGAGACGAATTGTGGAAAAGTAAGAAGCCAACAGAGATATGTAGGGCCTGTTAAGTTCTTGCGTCAGGCATAAATTAAAGACTTCGGTTAACTGTATAGTACTTTATTGATAACATACGCAATCCCACATATTAAGTCTTTAATTTATTTCTGACACAAGAATATAACAAGATCTATATGTTGGCTTCTTACTTTACTACAATTCTTCCCGTTGCAGCTTTACTAATGCTTGGAAGTAGGGACAATGGTAATAAACCACTTCAGAGTGTTTGAACTTCCATTGAATTTCAATCGAACCAGGATAAAATAGGTTTCTTATTACATTCAGACCATATGGCTATCAACTTTAGTAATATTAACGCTTTTCATAATAAATCCAAGCCAGGGTATAATATGTTTAGAGGAAAATGTACAATGTACGTGCCAATTTAGAAAGGAAGATAATGTCCTTACACGATATACCTACATGGGTTAGACGTTCGTTAATTTATTAGTCATCAAACAACATAGTAATCTTCATTTGCTTCTTGCTTCTTTAGTATTGATAAACAGTTCTGCTCATATAAACTTACGGAAACTACGAGATATCCAGCATAACTGGCTCAATTGCATTTCAATTTATTATTAACTAGTATGTTAGATTTACTACTGCATTCAGATGGTAGTAAGATAACCTAATCAGCTAATTGAAGCATGAATTATCAGAATTTATGGGGCCAGCATAAATCCGTTAATAGCAATCCGTCCTCATAATTGGTGAGTGAGGTGAACAGCGAGGCGTCGCCTTCTTCCCCTGTTTACAACGTCATTGCATTGTGAAGAAAAAACAAGATAGGCATATATTTAAAAAAATAACTAACTTCACTATGCATAGATCATATTAGATTTATTTATTTTTAATTTAACCAAAATTGTATGTCCACAAAATAACAACTGTTTTCAAGGGATAACAATCTGGCGGATGTTTTAATCCATCCAACGATTGCGGCCTCCCTCTAAATCCAAAAAATACTGTAAATATTCAGTTCAATAACGTCAACTTCTAGTTCTGATTTCTTTATCGAGTGATTCGCCGGCTGTCAGGTACTACTTTGCTTGGAGGTTAATGTTATTAATAGCGAAAATATCCTTATACACAAGAGTTGTTACTTTTAGGATGTACGTGGTTGTCCTGAAAGTTTGTATAAAAAAATGTTGGTACTCTACAATGCAAAAAAAATGAGGAATAACTTAAAGCACTGCTTGACAATATGGTAAACCCATATCAATCGGAAATCAATCACAAACCGAGCCGCGTTTCATCGGGCCGCTCCGGTGTATAATCCGGTCTGTTTTTAGTCATTCATCAGATTTCTTTTATGTATAATGTAGCCGATGCCACTTGATATTTATTTGACATACTTTATCTAAACTCATAAGATTATAGTGGCTGAGTTATTTCGATTTTTTTATTTTGAAATAAAACGTAAACGGTATACCCAGCAGCCGACGCTAGATAGACTAATTTTATACCACCATCAGTTTGTGGCTGAAAGATTTGGCCGTTGCCGTTTGGGGGCTGCCACAATGCTAGCACAGAGTGCTTCCATTCATATGAATAGCGCCCGGCGCTGCTGAGACTTGAAGTCGTCGTATCGTGAGCGATCACTGCTACGGATGGCGCTAGTAGGGCGAACAATTTTGCAGCCATCACAGACATCTTGGATGTCTGTGATTCTTCTATTCCGGATTCCGGAAGCACATGGCGTCGCACAGGGGAGCGTAGCGTCTCCTCCGCCTTCATGCTATCGACGTCTATCACACTCAGCCATACATCTGTTATGTTTTTTTAATTATTGTAATACTTAGATTTAAATAATGGAACATATGAAACAAAACATATATTGTTGTTTTTTTTAGGTATTTTAATAGGCACCTGATGCCAAAAAAAGCGACAAATGCAAACGTATGGTCAATGAAGTCGCCTGCGTACCCCAGGCCATTCTCTCCCCGCCGCCTAGAGAGACAGGTTTTGATGTCATCGGTATACCCAGCGGCCGTCGCTGGGTATTCCAATGTGAAACCGCCATGGGCCGCCACCGCTATACCTAATAGTGATCTTGACAGGCCTGGCTGGAGAGTACAAATTCTTCGAATTCTAACGAATTCGTCACAGCTATATATATACAATATAGTTAGAGAATTGCAATCAATTACACCCGGACATCCAGCTTAATTGTGTAATGTTATATCTCAGGAATTAAGAGATATAGAAAGAAAATATAGTAACAGACATTGCAGTTTAAGACTAAATAAAAAATGCTGGAATTCTCTACTGGCGTCCATTACAGCTCTTCCAGCTCTAAAGTACATCAGATGCAACTTCTCGTGACTAACCATTAGCCCAATTGCTGAGAACCACTGATCGAGGTCATCAGCAACAGAAGGAAGAAACGTTGTGCTGCTAGTGTGCTACTGTATGACTTGAAAATCACTTTACAATAAGGAACTGAAGTTCTTTCGCAACGCTAGCTATGAGTATAGCAACATCAACGTCATTAACCTAGATTGCAATGTTTCACTTGTGTAGGTATTTTAATCCTGTTACCATTTCATCTGACGTAGAACATACATAAAAATTGTCACGAGTACTCGCTGATTCGTATACACTGGGTTCTCACACTTCTCTCTTTCTCTCTCTCTCTCTCTCTCTCTCTCTCATTTTATATCTCTGTCAGTGTTACCAGCTTATCTAAACTTTTCTTTAATAGTGGTTTAATGCGATTGCTTAGGAGCCCATAGTAGGTGCCAGTTTAGGGCCGGCTGGTAGGTAATCCGGATCTGGCGAAAGCGCTGGCCGACCGGGTCACCGAAAACAAATCGACGATAACAACTGCTTTATAACCGCTGTGGGCGGTTTAGCTGATACGATCTCGTCGTAAATCGTTCCGGAACTCAAACGCAGGTCGAATTGCAAACAGTTCCGCATATGGGGGCCACTATTCATTTGTTTTTATTAGTCCCACCAGGCGAACGAAAAGGTGATCAAATCTGCGCAAATACAGTGTGCTGGTATGAATACATTATTTGATATATTGCGGCTATACCAAATTTGATTTTTTGACGTGAAAACGACTAAAATTTCATGACCATTAAATAATGAGCCATCGCCACGAAAGGATGTGAACGGGTGGCCATATACGCGTCATTGAGAATATCTAAATCAATACATCATAATAACACGCTTTCATGATTCTCATCATTGATTATATAGGCATAGAATAATCAATGCTTTCTTCGATATGTTGTTTAGTCCCCACTTGGGTTGTATTACAAATAACCGATATATCGATATACCAATAATAACATAAATAAACAACTCGCTATATGTAAATCTATCATCAGAAAACCAATTGTTAACAGAAATTAAGTAAATACTTATTGCTCGAGCAGTGAAGTGAGGATCGACTTTAAGTCGACTGTTCAGTATTTCATCTTTTTATCTGTAAATTTGTTTGTTACATAGTCACGACTTGTTCGGTACATAGTTGCGACGTCTTGAATTTGGCATAAATGCTTATTGATAATCATGTGGTGATTTGCGACGCTTCATTTTTAGACTTTTGTTAATTTTCAGACTTTTCCCATAATGTTCAAATATATTAAAGACACAACTATTCGTTGTCTACAAAAAAATGTGAATAAATTACGCCCTGACGATGTTTGAAAGCCGATCATTTTTACATATAAAATAATTGGTCAAAGATTTTGCCACAGTTACACCATTTGACGGTTAAATTTGAACTTCTTACGAAAGTCGTAAGTGCATGGATTAGGGTTTGCAAAAGATATTTTTTTGGTGGTAGTTTTAATGGCCGCGAGGTCTACTGGTCATAAAACTACTAGTAATTGAATATTTATTATTTATATTATTTTTAGTTACATACCAGTTTTGAATACTATTACAATATTTTCATTATCGTTAAATTTTGGCCTACTAGTACAAAATGGATTAAAAAGGTCGGTAAACCGTAAATCAAAATACATTGTATAACAAACTTTGGAATATAGACTAGATTGCTCAGTGTTTGATTATTATGTGTCTTTTAAATATTATTTATTTAACCCTCGCCCACCCATAGAAATCTACACCCTAAAGTGACCATAGGTGGTACCGTGTTACCACCATATATTTCGGTACAGTTTACGGGCTGCGCCACATATTTTGGTCCCTCGCCCACATGCGCAGATCACACGTATGCCATTTATTCAACACCAAAGCACCGAATCGGCATAGCGGCACGTATAGCGCCTATATATTTTTTACGAAAGCAATTTGATTTTTTGTCTCGCGGAGTTTTTAATGGCCGAGTTTTTGCAGACTGGGACGCTCTAACTATAATCGTTATACAGATATAGGTGAAAAAGTTGTTATGAATTAATGTCAATCCTATAAGGGTTCTGATCGGAATGTAACCACAGACAACTTTTTTACATCTATGGCTCTGCTATATTACCTCCTGAGCAATGGATTGACTTTACTGAGGACACTTCGAAAAAAAGATATCTATCCCAAAGGCGATCCAGTCATTGCAAGAGCTTAAAATTAATTCCATGCTGTTTGGTTTTCGAGTCGAAGCAACGATATTTTCTAATGTCCCAAAGAAAAAAAAAGCCCTAATTCTGATATCCACCATGAATCACGATACAGCCTACGATACGAAAACAGTCTATAGAAAACCAGAAATGATTTTGGATTTTAATTCTACCAAGATCAAATGCTCAGAAATTATACTATGAAACAAAAAATTAATCGATGACCGTTGGCATTATTCTATAATATAATTGGTATTGCTTGTTTGGAGGCATACATCTTTCAAATTAAGCATAATCCAGGGAATGCTCGAAAAGATGGTCGGAAAAAAATCCTGAAAGAACTGGCCCGAGATATATGCTTGCCATCGATTCTATAGCGGGGCTTAAAACCGCTGACCACTCGTTTCTATTTTCTGAAAATATCCAAGAAGAGCGTACTCGGTTCGAAACTTGCAAGACTTCCATTCCACCTCACCAAATAAGAAAATAGTGGATGTTTTAAGGTGCAAGAATTTTGCCAAATATGATATAATGATGATCATATCAAGAGAAAATCTTGTCAAGAGTGCTTTAATCCTGTTTGCGATCTGCACATTGCACCTATTCTTGTCATTTGCTTTGACTGTAATAATAAATCACATTGTTATTTAAAATAAATGTTTCAATTCAAAATGTCCGGCAATATTATGGTGGTACCCTGGTACCACCAACCAGGATAAGCATGAAAAATGGCTTAAAAAACACTTTCTAAC
>JAOPUG010000081.1:10049-21929 GCA_027564375.1 Micropterix facetella | reverse complement strand
TTTATTTGTTTGTTTATTCTTTAGGAAACAGACAGCGTTTCCCAAAAAAATATTACAATATTATCGTAGTACAATATTTTACTAGCCGAATAATTGTTTCCTACAGTAGTGTCTTACAGTATTTCCTTATATCATACATTATCAAAATTAAGTTAACTACTTACTATCGACTTACATTACATTTTTGGTCGCAAATTCGATAAGTGCAAGTAGCAATATTTAATAATATATAGATAAGCAAAATAGGGAATATGATATGAAAAATTTAAAAGTGTGCTAAACGATATGTTCTTTTCTTCTTAGCATATACATATATACTTCATTGTTTGTTTGTCGACTTTTTATATCTTCTGTTTATTACCTGTGGAAACTTTTAATTGGCCTCCAATATTTTATGTCCTCATTCGTTTATATATGTTTTTTCCTAAGAAATGGAAAAAAATATAAAATAAAAGGAGGATTGGGACATGGGTATTTGTATTATAGTTTATTGTTTTATTTCATTTTCGCTCTGTTTGTTGCATACACACACACGCATATATACTCGTACCTATTTCCTACGCGCCAATTGAGCTAAAAACAGACTCGCTGAATTTAGTTTCAGGTAAAATAAGTATATCTTGAAATCGACAACTTTGGATTTAAGACCATTACTCGGGCGAATCCGTCACCCCGAGGCTCTATGGCTATATCGCCCCGACATGAGCGTAAATAATTTGGACAATACATATCCACAATCCAACGTTGCATCAGCCCGCGAGAGTCCGAATCCCTACCACGAGGCACTTGGAATTTACAAAC
This sequence comes from Micropterix facetella, assembly GCA_027564375.1. Lineage (NCBI taxonomy): Eukaryota > Metazoa > Arthropoda > Insecta > Lepidoptera > Micropterigidae > Micropterix > Micropterix facetella. Next base: position 21,128 of record JAOPUG010000081.1, on the reverse strand, counting down.
CTAGTTGAACATCCTAGCGCCCTTGCTCCCAAATTTAGACGGATTTTTCCATCCACCCGTTTGGTCTCGGGCTGTCAATGTGGTTGTGTATTATTTTGTGAAATAGTATCATATAAGCCGCTGCACATCGGTCTCCAGTGAACTCATATGAAAATAATTCAGCCTGCTATCATCATTCCTTCAATAGCCGTTCTCACAGATTGGTGGTTTTTGCATTTTTATACTCACATATTATAATAACTCCCACTGTCAGCCATTAATAATAATAATAATAATAATATTAATAATAATAATAATGATAATAATAATGATACTAATTACTCTTCATTGAACACAATTTACGGTTTTGAACAACGCGTACTTATCGCATTACGGTAATCATAGTGCTGTTGAGAGAGTTGCCAAATTGTTTAAAGAAGACCCTTTACTTATTAGATACTAATCACAAAAAAAATAATTAAAATTTTAAAACAGCTGATACTAAATAAATGTTAAATAAAAAACGTGTGCGGTCGAGGTACCCCCATCAGGAACGAAGTTCCTTACGCTTTTACAAACATAAACACGTTTATACAATTGATATATCAAGTGGTGCGGCCGCCTCACGTGCCCCGCATAACGCTTCTTCGTTAGTGGTCGATTTCTACTAGTCGACTCCCCGCAAGCCGCGATAAAAAACCTAATAAAAGCCCAAAAAGAATCAAAATAACACTTGTCACAGACAAAGGAAAATGGGTGGGAGGGAATACGTTTGATGAAAGAAGAAATGCTTATTCAGAAGAGGCTTTAAAATTGAGAGTGATTGAGCGCCCTTAGACATGGTAACAACATCATTTGCATTGTTCTTTAGAATATTATTTTAAAATTGTCAAGTCAAAATTACTGAAAGCTGAATTTGAAAATTTTGAAATCTCGCTATATTCTGAAATTTTGAAATCTCTTTAAATAATATTTATATTGTAATGATTGAATTGTCATTATGATCTTCCATTCCCTGTACCGTCATTGTAGGGCCAGCGAAGTATCAGGCCCTCATAAAGTAGTAGAGTATATTTATTATAAAAGTATAAAGCCGTAACAAAAAATATGTAGCCTCTAGCGGATTCGTTTCCAACTGCTCCGACTGATATGACTGACGTGTCCAACAGCTCCGCTTTGACATGCGGTGTGCTTCTAATAGATAGCGGTTGTTGAATGCACAATCAATCCATCCGCATAGATCTCCAAATAAAACAACTTAACTGAAAGGCATCGCCTTTAAACGTATAGTCTCCTAATATGTACGTTTTTGCTATGTTAGTAGAGAGGGGGCAGCCGCAAATTTAATTGACTCGAAATAAATTCGAAAATCAACTGAGCTCTGCGCATTAGTCATAACTATCGATTGCCGAAAGATTTTTCTAAATCGGACGCAGTTTACTCGAGTTATCGTGCATACCAACATTTTTCGCGCACGATTACAAGACTTAGCCACTATGGTGGCCGAAGTAAAGATGTTATGGTATGGATATAAACGGTTCCGTCAAAGATAATGGAGTTAGTAGAAAACAATAATCTACATGATGAATTGTAAGCAAAAGAGACAACAATCACTAAAGTTTATAAAATATTCTTTAGTATAAATTAATCCAACCTAATCCCCAGATGAAACCTCTGATTTTCCGAGTATCCTGTAATAATTTATTGCGGGTCATCATATATCGACCGCTTCCGCGTAACCTAAATTGCAATCCTAGACGGTTCTATATAAAGATCCCCAACCCCTCTAACTCGTCACCATGTTAACCCTTTAACCACTTTGCCTCCCCTTTTGCCACACCTGATTTCAAACCTGCCGGCAAATATTCGGGCGACCAGATGGCCTGACACGCCGCTGCTGCAAATCGCAGTCAGGGCTACTTAACATTTTAAATGTTTGATTATGAAAAAAACTCTTATGTGTCTACTTTAGTTATAAACAGTTTCGTTAAACTTTAGTAACCATAATGGTTACTAAACTTTAGTAACAATCCTGGATAAATGGTTACCTTTATTATAGGTCCCGCCACGGACCTTGAGCCCTCGCACACTGGCTCAGATCACATGTATTGCATTTATGAAACACCAATACATCTAAACCAAGTAGCCGGCAACCTGGCCCAGGTAGCTGGCGATGTTAGGGTCGTATAGCGGCTATAGTCTTTTATTAAGCAATTTGGTTTTCGGTCTCGTGCGGAGTTTTGGATGAGTTTGGATTAAATATGTGCATGTATTTCTGAGCTAGTGTGCGAGGTATTAAGATTTTGGCGCAGAATGTACCTTTGATTTACCTGCTCAAGATCAATCATATTTTTGAATACTAAAAGTATATTCGCATTTAATATGTTGTTGCATGGCTTACATACATGTTGCATGGCTGTACTACGCGAGTTTTGATAGTGTCAGCTTTAATCATAAGTCGCTCGGTGTGGGTGTAATAGAAAATTGCTACTATTTGTATATATAATTAGCGTATATCTAGTACTCGGAATTCTTTATATAATTGGTCGCTAGAGAAACTGAAATGCTCTTTATCGATTCATTTAATGATAGGCTTTTGAGCCTTAATCAAGGGATCTAAAGCTGGAAGTGACGCGCCACCCCGTCCTTCCAGTTGACATTATCATCTACTGCAAGGCATTTTATCTTGCTCGCCTTCTTAATAGTTGTATATGGACATTGCGGGCAATTGCAGTCAGCGTATACACAGTCGCGTAAAAGCTTGCTGAGCTAACTGGGAGGCGTTTGGTGTTACTGCTGGCGAATGTTATGTATTTTGCCTTAGCTGTATTTAATGTAAGTAGGCTAGATGAATCCAGTGCTTTACTAGGCAAATACCGCGTTCAGCCTTAGTATATACTTCTTGCCAAGATCCGCCTTAAAAAATAATCGCAGTACCATCTGAAAACATCAAAGCCTCGCCCTTCAAAGTCTACGTTAGGTAAGTCGTTGATATACATATATCAGAATCGGCAACAGACCGAGTACGCTTCCTTGTGGTATGCCAAATTTAATTGCAGCTTGAAAACTTAACATATCTCCTAGTCTAATCTTCTGAGTCCTGCCAGTAAGGTCCATTTTTGCCATAATCAACCATTTTTTGGACAAATTGCGAATTCCAGCATTTTCCAGTTTAGCAGATAAAATACGATGGGATACGGTGTCAAATGCTTTCGCAAGATCTAGAAACACGGCTAAAAAAATTCTCCCTCGTCAAGCGCTTTAACCACTTTTTCCGTAAGAAATGCAATTGCGTCCTGAGTGTTCATTACCGATCTAAAACCATATTGCACTGGTGAAAAAAACATTGTTTTCTTCGATAAACGCAACGATGCGTTTCTTTACTACCGTTTCCACAATTTTCGAAATAGTACTCAAGAGACTGATCGGCCGGTAACAACTTACGTCGTGCTTCGCTCTGCCTTTGAATATAGGACAGACAATTGCAAGTTTAAGTTGGTTAGGGCAAACTCCTGCTGACATGCTTAAGTTCACAATATAGGCGAGTTGTAGAGATATACTGAACTTGCTGTTTGTAAGAGTTTTGGACGTAATACAATCAGCGCTGGTAGAATTTTTGGATTTCAGGCTGTTGCTAATATTAGCTATTCCCGAGGGATTCGTTGGTGAAAAGGTAAGAGATGATTGCGTATTTTCATTATTGCATGAATCTGCCAGGTCATCCTCAGACTTATTTAATTTGCGCACTGTTGCATTAGCCAAAATATTACCAATATCAGTAAAAACAGTATTAAAATAATCAACAATTTTAGTTTTATTAGTGTTGTTAAAAGGTACAACTTCATCATTTATGATTATTTCTGGAATATTTCAAGAATGATCTTTTTTCCTACAAGTAGGTAATCTCGTTTATAAAAACATGGAATATATCCATGTTTTTTAGTATCGTCTTGTGTATCCTTCATTTTTTCAGTATAATATTTGATTTTAGTAATATGGTTTTATTACGAACATTCCTGTATCTAACATAAAAATCTTTTAAAATGTTATCGCCCGGGATAAGTTTAGATTGCCGATGAAGTCAGTCTCTTTTGCGAATAGATTTTAAAAGAAAATTAACGGACATCTAAAGTACACTGAATTTACCACGCCATCTTGGCCACCAACAGACCGCCTACCGGAAATGACATCTTAACACACCAAGAAAATAATATTTTTGACTGAGGAAATAAATTATTAATTTATACCATAAAATCCTATTGAACTACCGAATATTTTATGCATGGTATACCATAATATCCACATAATATTGTGACTATTTTATGCATGGTTTTATGTATTTAAAATTGACTAATATATTCATTGCCTTTAATTTTTTAATGTAACACTGAATCACTCAATTACAGGAACTGTCAAATAAATTTATAGGATATGCATTACTTATTAAAGGAAAATATTGTTAATAGGACAGAAAATCCCAGGAAAAATTATGAAAATCTCAAAAACCCATACGAATAATGTGCAACATGCACAGAAAAGCACATGATTTTTGTATTATAGTATTATGCCCAATTCAGAGTCGTCCTTAGTAACGATATCAGTTAGTCGTGGTATTAAGTCCTACAACAGGCAGCATACGTACTTTTTAAATCGTATTGGCGTGGTTTTAAAACATTTCGCTGCATTTTGTATATGGTAACTGAATTTGACCATTTTAATTTCAAAATCTAAATTTCGGATTTTTCGTTTATTGGTTAAGCAAATAGTGTGATTGAATGTTGATTTCATGTCATTAAAATGCAAAATTTGAAAGGGAAAATATAGATAACTCAGGCATTTGGCAAAAATTACAGTATTTGGATGAAAAGGTGATAAATTGTGACATTCAGATTTCAAATGGACTCGTACTGTTGTTGTATTTATTACTGAATGAAGTCATACTGACTGTACTTTAATGTATATTTTCAGCTTCTTCTTCTTATGACCCAGTCCCCCTTGGAAGGTTTGCGATTCAAATAAGTTCTTGACACTGCGGACCTGAATATATCGGTAGACTTTAGCCCCAGCCACCTGCGAAGGTACTTTATCCAGGAGTTTTGGCGCCTGCTGACGGCCTTCAGTGACGACCCTCAGAAGTCCATACTTTTCACCACGCATGATGTGTCATCGATACTACATATTTCTCATCTGAACTACCAGGAGTAGTTCTTTAGATTTGGACATTAATCTTAGATTCGAAGGTTTCAATTTTTTCTCAGTCGCAATGTCGAGTGCCCAGCTTTCGCTGCCGTATAGGGAACACATGTCATCAGAGCATTCTGATTTGCACGTTGAGGTTTCAGTTTCGATTCAAAAACTGTTTGTACATGTTGTTGGATACTCTGCGGGCCTGCTCACTTCTTCAATTCTGCTTTTAACTTCTGGTTTCGAGTTAAAACAATTTTGATTGACTACACTGGGGCACCAAGGTATCTGAAGGAGGTCACTTGCTCCACTCTCTCACCGTTAATAATCAGGTTAGCTAATAATCAGGTCGGTACGTTTATGAGATTTTTTATTTACTACTATATTTTTAGCTACGGCGCGAGAATTTCGCCGAAATGATTGATCTATTTGACGTATATCAATTTTTAGAACACAGGTTCCTACCATTTACATTCGATATGTCGTGTAATATGGTTTCGCTTTCCTTTTTCGGGAAACTAACTTTCCAGAAAAATCGGAGTAGGGAGTTCTAATAAACGTTCCGCGGAGTCCGCACAGAGCCTAGCCGTCTGCATTATGGTCCCTTCAGGGACCCTAGGGGGGCGCCACAGCCACAACCTCACCGCAGCGGCAAAAATGCACAACATCGTATGAAAACGTGAAGTTCCATTCACACGTACGACATTTTGCAGTCGCGTTCAACTGCTCTCGCAAACGTGTCGTCAATACTGACGACATCGCGGCCACACGCAACCATTCGCGGCACTCGCGCGCAAGCGGCCTACCGTACGAGCGACTCTTTTCTGTTATACAGACGACGACGTCTTCTTCGTAATAACAGCCACAATAATGATAGCAACAAGAGTTCGTGCTCTACGTAGTTCATGATTGCGTTCGTTGAGCCACAAGCGTGCTACCTCTCCGAAATACGATTGAGTTATAATAACTTTTGCTGTTGAAAACACGCAACCATATAATTTTGTGGCTGCCACAACGCAACTTTAAGAAGCTGCTGTGGGACCATTCACACTAGCAGTATGCCCGGCGACATTTTTGCCACTGTGGTGTGGTTGTAGCGCGTCTGAAGGGACTCTTAAAGTATTTATACACAGTGCCGTAGAGCGCACGGGCCAGGTTATAGAATATCACCACATCAATTATGAAGATTTTTTGATGGCTTATTATACTTTAACATCTCTAGAGCGCGTTAAAAATAGATTTAACTTGTCAAAATTGCGTTTTATATTTTTTTTAATCATTGCGATCTTCCACAGTGACGATCTGTATGTATGCGATTTGACAGTTCGCGTCACAGCGATGATCGCTAGAGCGACATTATTTTAATGAAACATGTGGAAATCGATATGTTCTGTCAGTTTTTAGGTTTCCTGGCAATTATTTTGTGGTGAAATGCATTTTTGTGATTGTTTATGACTCTTTGGTCATGAAAACCTCAGGAGGAGTGTTTTTCGTGTTTTTTTTATTTTTGCAGTTATTATTTTTGTCGATAGGCAGGCATTCCAGAGTAAGTTTTGGCTTGTTTTAATTTTGTTTTTATTTTTAATAGCAGCGAGCATATGGTTTTGAAATAAGTGCGATCTAAATTATTTTTTAAATTACAAAACGCTATTTTCACAAGTTAAATATAATTTAAACGTGTTCGAGAGTTGTAAACCATCAAAAAATCTTCATAATTGATGCGGGGAAATTTTATATTGCGACCAGCGCACGGCCTAACAATAGCATACGGATCACAAACACGGTCCGAACCATACACAATACTCGATACTAAAATCAGTCTAACTTTAATCTAGAATTCTGCATGACCGCTCTGGACAACTCTGAAATCAGCCTGACATTGATGTGATTCCTACCGAACTAAAAAGGTGCTTGAACGATGCACAGCTCGCTCAACTATAGCTAACTCTATACTGATAACTTTGGCGTTGAGAGACGCTGACGTTTTTGCCAAATAATTTCCCTATCACTAGAGTAATTAAGCTGCAATAGGTCGAAGGCATTTATTATTTTCAGACTTGCAATCCACTTGACATAATATGACCCAATTGTATATTTTCACAGTTTTTCAATTTTTTCAGATAACTGCCGTTCCTTACACACGTAAGAAAAAAATTAAATCGTATATTCAACTATGAATGAAAAACGTCCACGGTCTGGATTGAGTGGACGCGCCCCTCTCCGATTATGTTGTCAACTTTATTGTTTATTACCTGAACAGATGTGATGTCCACTGGTGTGATCCTCTTGAGGGCTGACAATCTCTCCAGGCGCTCCCGGGCCTGCTGTTCTACGGCTATCACGAATGCATCCTGGACGATGTTCTGGCCGAGGTCTGATGCTGCGCAGCGCCAGAGTTTACATGGAAAGAAAATAGAAATATGTCCATTATAAAATCAACCCTTGGGTCTTGGTGTTGAAGATTTGTCGATATATTTATATTATTTAATATTAATGAAGTTATGTATCTACGTATGTATTTAAATATGTTTTGATGTAGATAAAATCTATTCGGTATACTGGATAGATAGATGCAGTATTGTTCGAATTAATGTGAACACAAGTGATAATTTGACAAAAGTAACATTTATTAGTTATAGAACAAGAAAACAGAGAAATGAATACAATTTAAGTTCTTTTAATATAAAATATATCCTCCCTTGGCTTTTATAACTTTTTCAACACGTATTTGCATAGAATCAACAAGTTTTTTTTACAGCTTTCTGATATTTACTGGTCTTGAAATCATGTATGGATTACAGCCTCTATCAGTTTTGTTTTTATTGTGCAATCTGTTTTACGAAGTCTAGCTTTCACAATGGCCCACAGATTTTCAATGGGATTAAGATGCGGTGAGATTCCTGGTCATTCAAGGCATAATATCTTTTTGTCCTTGAAATATTTCATGAAATATACACTTGGCATGGAGCTGAATCTTGTTAAAAACTTCTTGATCGTTGGCATCAACTTTTATTAGTTCAGCTTCCAATCTCTGTTCTATGAGATGAATATGAACTGTTGTAAGCTTTTCGTTGTCACTTTTTCTAACGAAACGAGATCGCTGTCCTTGTATCAAAAAATGGCTCTCATCTGAGAGCTACACTTTTGTCCAATCTTCAACAGTCCAGTTCACATATTTTTTGCTTTTTCATTTTCATCATGCAGCTTGCACGTTTTCATCATGGCAGGAGTCAAAACCTGTTTTTTTAAGGTCTGATTATTTTTCTTCCCCCTTTACTAAGTCGTTTTCGTACGGTGGATTCATGAATGATAACTCCAGCGTGTGCTAAGCCTTGCTGAAGATCTTGGCTGGTTTTCCTAGGGTTTAATTTACTTTCCCTAATTAAAAAAGCTTCGTCCCTTGAGGTTGTCTTGTTTTTCCTTCCACATTTCCCTTTACTGTTCACTTCAATCGTCCCACTGTCCCTTTTCTGCTGCAAAATCTTGTTGACAGCCCCTACACTTACACCACACTCCTTGGCTCCTTGAGTCATTGATGTGTGTTCATTCAAAGCATAATTTTAGAGCGCTTTTTAGGGAGTAATATCCATCTTCACAAATAAAAGGCAAATAAAGCCTTAATTCACTTAAAACACAATAAATCTTAAAAACAATAACTTGCTGGTTACTTGACTATCAGAATAGTAAAAGAAAATAACCGCTCCTTTGCCATAAAAGTGTTACCGAAAAAAAGTAAAATTGTGAAAATTTTGATGTGTTCACGTTAATTCGAACAATACTGAAGCTGCGAAGCGTGGATTTCAATACTTGTATTTCTGACAAATAAATACAATAACAGGAAAAATAGCAATATATATTGGCAACTTTGGCCCTCCCGTAATTGGTAATCTCTGACTTAACCAAAATGGCCTTAAACGTATTCCAATTACAGAATAGCCCTCATTATCTAAGTTAAATAGATGAAAACTAAAAATTTCCAGTGAGAAACTAATGACAGAAGAAATCCAAAATAGTCCATGGACATACTAATAAAAATGTATTTTTCCAAGTTAAGTTGCTCTTAAGTTTAAGTTTCACTGTTAAATTCACTGAGAAATTTATCTAAGAGAACACATTTCAAGGTTAGAAATAATGTGATCAATTTTAAGGATTAATTGTTATGCTGTTTCTTACCCGAAATAGACATGGGAGATCGCAGCTCTTCGCACTGTTATTTCGTCCTCCGTGGGAAGTATTTAAAAAATTCGCCATCTGATCGAGGTAGTCCATAACGAAATCTATTTGAAGACCTACTTTTTTGTCTACGTCATTTTTGACTCCAACAGAGCCGTCAATCCGATCTTTCGATACCGGTTGCGAGCCCATGTAGTTAACCAATCTGTACACGCTGCTACTAATGTTTCTGTGCGTGAACGAAAATGTGGGTAACTCAACGTGCACGTCCAACGACGGCCAGCTGAACACATCCCTGAATGACTTCCAGCGGTAGCGGCTGTGTTTATCTACCGTGCTCGGGGTGAAATTGATCAGTTGGTGCTTGTGCGATATTTTGGAGTTAATAAGCGACTTGAGTTGAGCGGGAGAGCAGCGCACGCTTAACGATAATTGCTCGTCCTCGCGTAGCTGCAGCTTGCCATTCTCCACGGTCTCGGGTATTCTCTTCAATACTGCGGCGACGCAGTGCCGTGTGATTCGCAGTCTCAGAGAAATGTACTTTTTAATCGAGTCGTATTCTTTTGTTATGTCGCGAGGGGGGACTTTCTCCTCATCTGTCATTCCTTCCCAGCCCGGCCACCCTTTCAAGGACCACTTCAGCACGGCCATATAACTCTCTATGGTAGCCGCATTCATATCGGATAAATCTATATTAAAATCTGTTCGTAAAATAGAAGCCAAATAGTCGAAGGATTTCATAGATTCATCTGTAGTTTTTTCTATTAATAATTGTTCAATCAGTTTGTAGAGCGGCGTTCCTAGAAATAAACAAAACATAAGTTAGGTTAAGTTCAGCGATCTTCATCTTTCATTTCAGGAGATAAGGAAGGACTTGTCGCTGACTAAAAAATGCTCATAATATTCCTGAATCCATCAAAAGCATATAGAGAACATAGCGACACATTTTGATTTGCTAAATAAACTATAGAGGCCCAAAATAAGAACAGTCAGGACTAATGACAGGACATATTGCCCTCAACCAACACCTCACACAAACATTGGAAAGAGGACTGTTCTCTTTGCAGAAAATGTGGGGAGGAAAATGACACTGCTAAACATACCTTGTGCGATTGTCAAGCTCCACCCCTAGGAGACCAAAAGAAATCAGCCTAGACACGAGAGATATATATGTATCATTGCTAGCTTATACTGGAGCCAAAGTAGATCGTTGCACGAGGATGTCTGATGAAATGTATGCATAAACCATTTACGGACTAAAAAGAGACACACATGGGCCCGACCTCGGTCGGTTAATTCTATGGCAGCTCCGTTTGTACTTACTATATGTAGACCACTTTTTACAAAATCCGGGATATTGATACTAACCTCAGAATATGCCTACCAGTGCTTAATTTATGCCAAGCAAAATGTCGAAAATTATGAGCTTCCATAATTACAATGCCCGTCATAAGGGCAACATTATATTGGCTGTAAAGCTGACCAAATATCTGCGGTCATTTGTATACCAAAGCATCAAAATATTTAAACAAGCTACCTCCCATAATAAAGGAGCTTGAGGAAGTATCATTTAAAAACTGCATAGAGAAAAATCTTGCCAAACATGCTTCTTATATGTTGACAGATCTAGAGGACACTTTAAATATCTTGATTATTTATATAATTAATTTAATTATTTTTTATTGTTATATTCAAAATAAACTTAGATTGCCGTGAAATTGCGAATTTTGAGGAGAAAATTAC
>JAOPUG010000080.1:0-10504 GCA_027564375.1 Micropterix facetella | reverse complement strand
ATAAAATGTGATGATGAACTATTTTGCATTCTTTTTAATGTTTCATTATAATCTTTCAAAAAACAAAAAAGATATGATTATCATGCGCGATTTCAGAAGAATAATATCTCCGCTCAGGCAGTAGGTAAATAGGCCTTTTTAATTATATTTTTTTGTTGTGTGAGGCTTTTTTAAGGCTTAATGAGACCAGAAATGGTCGAAGTGATACACACTTCGACCATTTCTGGTCTATTGTGATAGCCACCTAATTAATAGTTCCGTGCTAAGCTTTGCGTCATTTAAGAACCGTATTAGGCTTTTGGCGCTAGATTGTTTTACCTCTCAGCTTGGAGATAGTAGCCACTCAAGTAAGTGTATCTTATAAGCATCGGTGGGCCACATTCGCACATGAGGTGCTTCGGCGCTTCCTCTATATCTTGTAGAACCCGCACACTCTAGTGTCCCTGAGCTTAAGGTTGAACATGTGCCTGTTCAGGCCACAATGCCCGGTCAGCGCCGTCACCAGCATGCGTAGATTGTTCCTATTCAGTGCTAAAGCCTCATGAGCAGTCTTGTGGTCGTACGCTTTGAATAACGCTTTAAAATGATTTAAACCTGGCATGTTTTTCTAGTGGTTGAAAGATTGATCTAAACATAGTTTTTTGAGCATTAGGTTTGCCAGGCTTTTTGGTACGCCACCGCAAGGTTCAGGATCGTATAACGTTCCCTTTGCTCCCGCCTTAGTAAGTTCGGCGGCTTTTTCATTTCTTTCGATTCCTGCATGACTGAGAACCCATCTTAGAACTAACCTGTTCTTTTCGCCCAGGGAGTTCAGCAAATCCACGTAGTTTTGCACCAAATTTGAACTAATAGTATCCGAAGCTAGTGCCATAAGAGCTGCCTGGCTATCTGAGTGGTTATAGATTCGGTGGTTGGGGTAGTTCTTTCGGAGGTTGATATCCACATATTCAATAATGGCGTGTAGGTACATTTTCTTGGAAGGTAGATGCGGATTCCCCCATATTTTTACTTCTTTCGAAGTTTGGTCGCTCTCTATTTCCATCGGTAAACCCTTCAAGGCTACAGGCCTCCCAGTGCAGTTAGTTTTTTAGCCAGTCGTCTGTAGGCGGCAGTTCCACTATAAAAAGTTTTTCAAAAATCAACAGTGGAAGCATGGTATCTGATACCATGTTAAAGGTTGGAGTTTCACATACCAAGTCTAGGACAGACCTTAAGGCTTGGGAAATCCAGATTACCTTCTCTCGGGCAGATAGTCTGTACTCTGTACATACATGCTGCCTTTCGCCACCTGTTCAATGTGAATATGTAGTGGCGGTAAGTTCAGCAGTGCATCTAGAGCTGCTCCAGGAGTCGAGGATATTGTCCCAGTTGTAATGAGGCACGCCGTCCTTTGGATATTGTTTAGTTTGGTAAAAAAAGTAAACATTCCGCGTGCATTTAAATAAAAATAAAAATATGTGTTTTGTAGCAAATTTCTTAATCTTTAGTAGGTAGATACTATGATGCCAAATTTCAATATTTTGATTTTTCTTTCAATAGAAATAAATAAAAGCTGAAGCCATCACCTTTTTGTTACTTGCATTTTTCTTAGAAACTATAGGGGCAAACATTTTCGAACTATATTGGTAATACGTACCAAATAAATTATCAAAACGTGGTGATGCAATATTTTCCATTCTTTTTAATTTTTCATTATAATCTTTCAAAAAACCAAAAAATATATTATTTGTCATGCACAATTTGAGAAGAATGGTATCTCCGCGCAATAATAGACTTTCGGTGTATTGGCTTTGGCTGGTGTTTCACTTGGCAAATCATTCCACTAGATTTAGCCAAGAGTGGCGCCTTAAATCCAAAAAAACTGGATCCGATATATTACAAGTAATAGGTACCTACTTACCTGCCTAATATAAATAGCGCCATTCGTATAGACATCATATATGGTGACATATCGAAAATCTAAGGAGTTATAGCGCAATTGGAAACCCTTGTCTAATTTATGATTATATATTGTCAGATAAACAACTCATATGTACATAGGGGTACCTACTCATATGAATGATAAAAAAACAATATTTCTTCCAGAGCAATGAGCAATTGCGTTTAATTAGTAAGTAATCATAAAAACAATTTGTTTTGACCACGAACAATGGACATTGAATAACGGATGGCGGGTATACCTACACATAAAAAATACAAGTAGCTACCTACCTAAAGATTCACTATAATCTGAAAATCATTTTTATGCACGATTACCATACTCCTTTAAAAAAATTAAAGATAGGTATTAAAATTTTAAATATACAAAAAATGTGTATTAAATATGTGTCAGGTACCCTATGTCAAATTTCAGTGAAATCAGCCAGTGGTTTAAGGCCCAGTGACAGGCACAAGGCACCTCCCATGATGGCAATAGCATTCTTTCAAATTATTCTGCTATAAACAATGTATAGATATGTAGCCAAATTACTATGTAACAAACAAATATTATATATGTAGCGAGAAATCCATTGACTATATTCGGTAAAAATGCTCAAAAAGGCTTTTTTGTGAGGACCATAATAATCGTTAAAGAGATATAAAATGAAAAATATTTCTTTAATAGCAAAGTCAAAGAGGTGAAGGATATCTAGGTACTCTAAACAAATTGAAAGTCTTTCGAAGTTTATTACTTTTTTAACTAAAATGCGGCAAACAATAACGATTTTAAATTGTTATTTTTTGCTGAAAACAAACGAATATTTACATATTTCCAACCCCGTTAGAAGACTTATCAAATTTTGACTTCTGAAATCGGAACTAAAAATATTTAGTTTTTTTATATAAATCTCTGTGTAACCAACCCAGGGCCGGCCCTACCATGGCATAGGGCGAACGGAGCGGCCGCTCTAGGCACCGAATCTTTAGGGGTGCCTGGATCTGGAAGAAGTGGCAAATATGTTCAACATTTTCCTCTTCCAAATTGGTCAAATTTCACAACCAAACACTTCACAAAATAATATAATAGCTGGGCACAACATGCCGTACAGCAGACATATTTTCTTCATGCGGCCTACTGATGTTGTTGAAATAAAAAACATTGTAAATTCTATGAAAAACAAAAAATCTACAGGGATTGACGATATTGCAATAGATATAGTAAAACTCGCACATTCGGTCATAGCTGATAAATTAACTTATATATTCAATATGTCCCTTCGAGATGGAATTTTCCCAAATCAATTCAAAATTGCTAAAATCATTCCACTACTCAAAAAAGTTTCAAAACTGACGTAAGCAACTACAGACCAATAGCGTTGCTACCTATTTTTCGAAAAGTACTTGAAAAACTTATACATTCAAGGTTATTAAGTTATCTCGAAAACAAAAATAGCTTAAAACAATCTCAGTACGGTTTTAGAAGATACAAGGAAACAATCGATACACAAACCAATGTTCTGACAAAGATGTATAATAACATGGACAAGAAACTTTATTCAAGTCCAGTTTTTTGCGACCTATCAAAAGCGTTACATTATGGTTGACCATTAAACATTGCTAGATAAACTCTACAGATATGGAATCCGAGGAAATAGCCTAAAATGGTTCAACAGAAACAGTATCTTCTAAATAGAAACAAGTTGTACAACTGGACGACTGCATGGGTAGCATATTGAAGAGAACCATATCCGACGAGTGTGTAATGAAGTGTGGAGTTCCACAGGGAAACATCATGGGACCAACTCTTTTCATTTTATATGTAAATGATTTGACATCCGTAGTAACTCACTCAAATATAACTTTGTATGCAGATGCAAAAATGGAAAATGAAATTAAAACATTATATTGTGAATTGGCTGTGTTAAATACATGGTTGCAGAAAAATAATCTGTCTCTTAACACATCTAAGACAGTATCCATCTCCCTATCTAGTCGAAAAAATAAGGCCAACAACTCTGAAAATCTAACTATCGGCACAAATACAGTAGCCAATATAAAAAGCCACAAATTTCTTGGTTTAGTTATAGGTAGATGAAAACCCAAGATGGTATGATCACGGTGAGGAATTAACTGATAGGCTTTCCAGCGTCTGTTTTCTACTAAGGCAAATACGAAAACTGATCAGTGTCAACCATATCAAAATTTCAAGGTAACATATTTTCTCTCTCCAAAAACGGGCCGTAAGAATTCTGATAAATCTTGACCGTAATGAGTCATGTCGTGGTCAAATTTCAGTGCACTTAATATACTCACTCTACCATCACTATAGGTCTTTGAATGTATAAAACTGATATGAAGAAATAAAGGAAAGCTGAAAACTCAAAAAGAAGTTCATTCGCATCTTACCATAGGCAGGCATAATCTAATACCGTCCGTCTTTGGAATTATTCAAAAGGGAGATAAACTAGCTTCGTTGGTATTGTATGTTTTAATAACCTATCCGAATATATAACATCTATATTTAGAAATGGTAAATTTCCACAGTTTAAATATAAATTAAAAGGTTACCTTATTAAGAGAGAAGTATATGATATCAAAGTATTATAAATAGGCGCTTGGCAACTTTCCATTTCATATTCTTCATTCAGTTTGACATTTTTATCATTTATTCGACTATTGTATTATTACGACTATTTTATTTCTCTCCAATAATCAATTATAGGTATTTTGTATTTGTAGGACCAAATTATTTTCTATTATTATGATAACGTGATTTTAGCTGATCTGCCTAATTAGATGTATTTTTATCAACCTGTCTATAACAAGTATTGGTAGATTCGATTTGTTTAAAAAACATTACCTATATGTACTTTATTCTCTCAACATATTTTCATTTGTTTGGCAACAGAATATAGATTTAATTATGTAACAAATATAAATGTAAAGGTAACAGCAATAATTTAATGTCTACACAACTATGGATAAGTTTTTCAGACAATAAAATTATTTGATTTGATTTGATATGATGATTTGAATAATACTGATGAAAACTTAAAGAAACCGTGTCTAAAGTTAGAGAAAAAATTAACACGTGATCACAGTAGTGGATATTTCGGGATTAGAACTTTCGCCAGAAATCATATGTTTATAGCAGTTCTTAGGCAATGATTAGGGTCACCCAAAAGCAGTCTCTCATATCTTAATATTAAATAGTTGACAAGATACGTTTCCTAATATATGGACACCTCTCTGCATTTTTGTAACCATCCCGGTTACGGTGGCTAAAGGCGAACGGAGCTTCAGTAAGCTTAAGCTTATTACAACATATCTTGAATCGACTCTAGTGGACGACAAGATTTCTAATCTAGCTCTTCTATTAATTGAAAATTATATAACTCAGACATTGTCATATGAGCCCATCATAAAAAAACTGCAAATGCAAAAATGCGTATGCAGCGATTTACTTAAAAGCTATTCTCTGAAATAGTTTTTAGAATATTTATATTGTTACATTAATTAGCGAGTAACATAAATAAGAAATCTGATTATTATACCTACCTATTGATCTCATTAAAGAATATTTTTAATAAAAAATATTTATGTTTTGTCATTAGTTAGTTAGTAAATAAGACAAATATTTTATTTACAAAAGTGGGGATAGATATATTGAATAAAAATAATTGTTTTATTAAATAAAAATATCTTGATACCTATTGCTTTATCATTCTACATCAACTCTTCCTATTATGTAAGCAGTGCCAGGCGAGCATGGATTTTATCGATCGATAAATTTGGCAGAGACTACGATGTTGTCGTGTCGTCTTTAATGGTGGCTCTGGTTGTTTCACACAATAAATATGGTGCTATTGGCGCCATATTTAATTCTCGCTCTAACTTAAAACTAGCCTCGGGCCGGCACTGTACCTACCTACCTATTATATTTCTCAAATAATAAAGATTTTAAACTAAAATACTAGACTTATGAAACCTTTATAAACATTTTAATTATTTTATTTTATCAAATTCAACAAGATAGTATTTCAAAGTAACCAGGAAAAGAAATATACGAGGGTTTCATCTATTAAATTTATATTTTTGCTACCTACTTAACAAATGAAATATTTACCAATTTAGAAAAACATCATCACTTGAAATCTCTGAAATATTCATTATTTGCTACTTAGTTGCAGGTATCACTTGGATGTCCTTCAATATTTATAAAATTATATATTAATAATATTTCTTGATGTGTCCTAATTATTATTTCTTAGCAATAGAAATTCCCTCGTTCCAGCTTACTGTCAGTAACCTACCTACCGTCACACGCCATTTTTGGCATGGGGCGCAAATGGGAATGCAGCTTAGGCGGATTAGCTTTGTCCAATCGAGGGAGGCGAAATTCGACGGCCATTGCAAAAAAGGCGGGACTTGCAATAAAATCGTCCGGGCGAGGGGGAATCCGCAGTCGCGTGACGGGCGTGCAAAATTCCGCCATTTTTATTACTCCTGTCCCCTGCATTACCATGGGAATGAAATAGCTCTTTATAGCGGCAGGCTAAAAATTTGTCGGTATAATTTGTCGATCATATCTCGCATGTTAGGACTTTAATCAAAAATATTACTGTAGAAAATGAAAAATCGAAGTTTGAACCAAAACTCGTATCATCATGCCGGTCGTGGATTAAGTAGGTAGCTACATAGAAATGACCAAGTAAGCAGCCAGCAAATAAAAACTATGACAACTGGAGAAAGTTTAAATTTTGTGATACCAAAGGTAAGAACGACTTTCGCACAAAGGCAGGCTTGGTACATTGCACCTCGAACGTACCTACATACAATAAACTGAAAGAACCTGCTAAAACATTAGATAATATTAATAGTTTCAGAACTAAATTAAATAAACGGTCATGGGGCGTTCTAGAATGGAGAAAGAACTGACAAATTGTGGTTTAAAATCTTCAAATATACTATATCTATGAAAGATGTCAAATAGATCAATTATTACTATTAGTGTTTAAAATTTAAATAGGTAGAAAATAGATTGTGTGTTTTTTTTAAATCGCTACTAAATACAATCATTTTTTTATATGTCAGCTCTAATTTAAAATACGTCTTAAATCGCGAATTTAGGTACAGGCATAAGCCTAGTTGCATATGAGTAGGATGTGCCAATTTGTCGCTTTATTTTACTTAGTTGTCATTTTTTTCCCTAGTGTAACCATAACATAATAATAAAATTAAAAAAAACTGTAGGTAATAGGTAGTTTGTAAGTTATTATTTCTTAAATTATTTATCCGATTTAATATGTAGATATTTAAAGAATGATTTTTTCCAGGAGCCATTGACTTAAGGAGACTACCGATATAAGCCACCATTGTTTTTCGATATTTTCTTCTTTTAATTTCGAAAGTAAATGAAAACTTAAGTCTGTATCTTTTGAGTCAAAGTTACTCGGAAATGGCATTCTTTAATTAGACAAGAAAATTTAGAAACAGTAGTTATTTGTTATACAAAGTATCACTAGAAATAATAATTATTCTACATACCTATGTTGAATCATATTCAAGTAAAAAAATAAAAACCTTCATTTTCTAGTAATAATGCGGGGCGCGCGCTAGTGAGATGTATTCGTTACGTCACGGAACGGAGAGAGATGGAAAATATCGAACGCATTAAGGGCCTTAAGTCCATCAGATCGTCGCTGAATATGAGTTAATACAAAGTACAGATAAATGACTATTTGTAGGTACGATCGACTTTGACCTCAGGTACCTACCTATCTAAGTTAATGATATTACAGGAAATGCATGAATGCAAAAATGGTTAAAATGAAATGAAATGACTGAAAAATTAATTTTTAAAAATGGTTGATAGATATCAAGTTATTTATACCTACTACCGAGTAAATTAATAAAATGGCATTTGGTCTGTACCTACTATATACAGAGCTACCTATAGGTACAATAGGTACGCCGTGCTTCTTCAGAGTGCCTTAAATTTACTGAAGTCAAACAGAGACAAACATGTAGGTACAATGAAATAATTCTTTTTTCTTGTTTTTTTTCGTTGGAAATATGATAATTTTATTTACGGAAATTATTCTACATAAAAATTAAGTTCAAAATAATCTAATACTGTTTTGGGTTCAAGCCTCCGTTATACTAAGGAAAAGAAATGTTTATGTAAACTTATGAATTTTCAGTATGTTTTCTCGGTACTTAGGTAAAGCCTTTACTAAAAAAATCTAAATGATTTTCAACTCAGTTTTTCGTTTAGAATAGGTAATTCATTGTAAAATTTTATTAGAAATCCCCTAATATCCCTAAACATTTTTTCAGTAAAAAAATCTAAATCCAATTTTTTTTTTTTAAATTACTTAATCTTATGAGTCCATTCCTAAATTTAAGGCGGTTTTGCAGAACCACGGCGTATAAAGCATTAATATTAATAATACCATAATAACAAATTATAATAATCCCATTTTGATAAGTAGCTGTGCCCTTTCGAACAAAAGACATAGGTACCTATACCTAATAACAAAAAATAAAACACAAATTTAAATGTGCAAAGCTTCCTGTTGATGGCAATCTGAAAGTTAAGATCGAAAGTTTAAAATGACATCGACCTACTGAATAACGTAATATCAACTCTATCCAGGCCAACTCTCAGATATAGGAATTAAAAGGTGCATTTAAAAGTAAATTTGAAAAATTTGAACATCAGCCTAATATTTCCAGACTTTACCTACTTGAAATAGATGACAGGAAAACACATCTAGCATGAAAAAGACTCAACACCAGAAGGAGCGATGATGGATGAATGGCGAAAATTCAAAAACTGGAACGTGAAAAGTAAAATTATATCAATAAGTACAGTTGGGATATGATAATGCTAAGGGGGAACCCGCGACCCGGGATGTTATAACGAACTTTATCGTCTTGTCACCCCAAGATGAACGCAAGGACTTGTGAACAATATGGTGCAATCAACGTATCAAACTACTCCAACAGCCCGTAAGAGTCCAACGCTTTGCAGCGAGGCACTGGGAAAAACACCCAACGGGCAGCCCTCTTACTACCAGATTTCGAAGAGATTTCTCCATCCTCTGCTCTGGTCACGGGTTCGAGATCACTTGCGCGGCCACTTCCTAGTATGAGCGGTAATTCGTAACTCGAATTTATCATGGATCCGAGGCGTCCTTTGTCCGTCAAGCTCACTCTTGATAGGTTGGCCGACGGATCGTTTTTAAGGATAGACGACATTAGGTTAACATTTGCCCCCGCTGTCATATGAACCCTACGCTTCCATACTCACAATTTTTTGCCGATTGAGCAGCATGCCCAGTAAACCGTCCAGTGCATCAACCGCCCAGGTCCATCCGAGGTTTTCCCGTAGATCTGCACTTCTGCTTCTCTCGAGGAGGCTCCAGGATAGGAGTTGAACCATGTGCTGGGCCGACCAAATATAATACTCAAAAGCGGCCATCAAGCTCAAGTTGCAACACGGAACTGTTAAGATCCAATCAATAATTACAACGTTGGATAAGACCATGAGCTACGGGTCAACCCACCACCTCAAGACATTTCAACGAACTTTATCATTATATCGCCCTGAAATGAGCGCAAGGAATTTGGAAAATACATATTCAAATATCCAACTACGCCACTACCCGTGAGAGTCCAACTCTTCACCGCAAGGCACTCGAAATTTTCAAACCCGCTAGAATCCCTCGCGTCCACACTCCCAGATGTCTCCGACCTCCCGTCTGGTCGCAGGTTCGACGTCATTTGCGCGGCCTCTACCTAATGTGATAACGTGGTATTACATAACACGGAAATATCGCGAACTCGAGTGAGGACGCCTCGAGCTCGCGAGATCCGGTGACCAACGGGCCTCTTCTAAGTATAATTGATATTAAGTAAACATCTGCCCCCGCGTCTTAGAGAACATACATTCCCATATTCCTCCTGGTCTCAGTCGATTGACAGCATGGCCGATAAACCAACCAGTGCGCCAGCCATCCATTTTCGCCCGAGGTTCCGTACCCAGAGCAGCCGTACACCATGTTCACCGGGTTGGTCCCATTCGTGGAGGCTCGGGGATAGGAGCTCCCCCGTGAATTTAACCTACCAGATCACAAAGCGGCCATTAAAGCCTAAGCTACACGGAACCATTAGGAACCAAGCAATAAGTGCAGTGATATGAAAATTTAGGAGTCATAAAGAAAGCATGACACTTTCAACATCTTTCTAGGTGAAGAAAGAAGCCAGACTAGGTACCTAACAAACGACCAATACTCTTCTTGATCGCCAGGGAAACCTCATTGTAAATGAGCAGGACTAATTGAAGAGACTGAGGGAATAACAGGAGAGCTATTATAAGACGACGAAAGATATCACTTCGAAATAGAAAATGCTGAAATTAGGCCTACAATAATCATAGACGAATTATAAAAGGCTATAAAATTATAAAATTAGAAAAGCAGATAACTCGATGTATGTCATGATAACATATGTCAAAAATCCGTTTTTCTCTGTGAATAATATATATCCTGGAGGCACTGCATATTGACTCTGTCCAGTG
>JAOPUG010000061.1:0-10233 GCA_027564375.1 Micropterix facetella | reverse complement strand
CCGCTGTCCTAAACTTGCCCCACCCAATAGTTAGTCCATTACCCCCCCCCCCCAGAACTGTAATATATTAGACTAGGCCAGACCCCCGTCTGTGAAATAGCCTCTACGTTTGTATTTATCATATTGTGAATCATTAGAATGTCCCTTTGTAAAAATAACAAATGACTAAGTAAAGCTGCTTTTGCATGACGATTATTCCTGACCCATCCCAACTCCTGTATTATTTTAATTTTACATAATTTAATACAAAATACACTATTTCAGGTCTTTTGGTCATTTATTAACAAGCATCTGCGCAATCGTCGGCGGCGTGTTCACGGTGGCCGGAGTGCTGGACGCCTTCTTCTATCATTCGATCAAGGCTATACAAAACAAAATAGAGCTGGGCAAGGCGAGCTGACAATATGAATCCAGTCTAAAGTGTCTTTAGATATAGATTGTAGTCCTGTATAGTACATTTTGCAATATTATCACAAAACTCCTGATCGTTCCCTTCGTACACTTTGTATAGCGGCACGTAGTTCTCTTTCTTCGGATCGTACTGTGCCCGGCCGAGTTTTACCAGGAATTCATGCCGCTGTTTCAATTTGTACTCCCTACAGAACAGTATTCCAGGAACATCTGTGATCGTCGCATGGGAAACATTCATTGTGTGCATTATGTATTGTAATCGCTTATTGAGCACATCTTGCGCTGTAATTTAAGAATAATATATTATTATTATATTAAGACAAAAAAGGAAATGATAATAAAATTTTACAAAAACACTTCTTGTTGCCTGTATAGAATTTGATCAAAATCAAGTTGAAAAATTTAACCTAAATGGACAGACATACTAACAAACATGGGAAACTGAATGAAACTTGGTAAATTAACTGGTATTCATTGTATATAAAGCAAAGTATTAAGTGCGCCTATGAACTTCATAAAGAACTCTAAAAGCTGTTTCAGTAATTGGAAAGACTTTCTTACCCAACATCAAAATATACGGTCTGGCCAGGACGATATTCCTCATCATGCCGTCTTCAAACCCCCATTCTTCCTTGATTGTAAAAGTATTCAGAGTTACCAGAGCCATTTTGTATGTTACAACTTTTGGTTGACGAGTGGCTAGCAATCTCACTTCATCTCCAGTTAGTTTAAATGTGTGTTGAAAGTAGCCCAATTTTCTGTCGATTCTATGTGTGCTGTAATCAGTCAATTATGAATTTGGGGGCTTGTTTGACAATAAGTATAATAAATAATGAAATCGGCAAAATTGCCTGTGTTACATCTTGTCAAAGTTCTTGCCCTAGTTAATTTGTTGTTATAGTATTAATATTTTTTTTTGTTTCTTCAATAAATGTATTATCTGTGCAGTCGAGGCTAAAAAAATCTCACCCTAGAGCAATCCAGAGCTTAGTTGGGCAGCACAGGTCACCCTGGCATGGTTTTGTATTCGCCTTGTCATATGTCACTATAGGTTAATCTGTATTTTGGTAATTATTGGTCAATTTTGTGTAATTGCACAATGGCATTTTGTGTAATTACACAAAAATGTCATTCAAATTAATTAATGCAATAATTTAAAAATAAAGATTTGGCGCTACAGGACCAATTTACTAGGACTAATAAAGCGGATACCCACCTAAAATTTAACCAAAATGGATTTAAAGTCAAAATTCGTTTAATCATATCGATGCTGAACTTTTTTGATTCTAAGTAGTTAATTCTCACTTGCAGATCATCCAAATCCTCTTTAAAAATGAACGGATTCTTCGTAATGAATTCCCCTAATTTATCTGACGATACATAGTCATTCAAAAACACCAAACATTTCCTTATATCCTTCTCGAAGTCTAGCTGCAAGACCACCTGGAGCTTCTTTGGCTTTTGCTCAATACTGTGAAAATCCACGCCCAATTTTAGTAATTCCTGAAGAGTTTCCGATTTGTTGATATACGCTGCGGCGTTGTAAGTCGGGGATAAGAATGGTTTCAAGTCGGATACGTCTTCGTCACACCGATCGAAGATTTGTGGCGTTTTGAACACCTTCAATTCCTCGTCCCAGTCCACGTTGGCTTCATCTAAATCTCCCGGCGGGATCACTTTGGTAAATGTGGGCGTTTGGACGCTGGCATTTTGCAAAATACACCGAAATGAGGTTAGAACGGGCTTGTGCGTATTTTGAAATATCAAACGGGGTAAATTCACTAAAGCTAACATAATTGGGCACGATCACGAAATGACCTAGACACTATAACCAATAATGAATGTGATTAGTTGGGTTTTCATTACGAGGCACGTTTGATTTGGTCAATGTTGATTTTCTTGACAGCCGAAAAATGATTGCTTAATTTTTGCAAATGGCTACACATATTAATGGATGGGCAATGCCGTCTATTAAGGTTACGATATTGTGATTAATCCGATTCAGAAAAGAATCGTATTTTTATTCAAAATTGAGCAGATTACTTTACGTAAATTATGGAAGTAAATACACAATGAAAAATTGATATAAATAGAAAAAATAGGTAGGTAATGTGTCGAAAAAAAGCACTTGCGTGTCACTTCGGTGGTAACAAAAAAATTAACACACATCAGTATGTATGTTTTAGATTTACGCCAACTAGGTGATATATCGATGATATAAAGTAATATTTTTTATAATTTCCTTACGCCAACTAGGTGATATATCGATGATATAAAGTATATTATTTATTTATTTTAAATTATATTATATTTTTGACATCCCAAAGAAATGTCATCACCACATCACTATCAGTCACCATGGGTTCGTGGCACAGCCTTCTTTATTTCTCAGAAGGCAGAAAGAGAAATAAAGAAGGCTGTGGTTCGTGGACATCGCGGTCGAAATGAACAAGACGAATCGACTAATCGACGAATCGAATGATTAGCGGACTTTACACAGTCGCTCTATCGCGCGTTCTCAGGAGCGTACAGGATTGCGCGCGGGTAAGCCTGTACGCACAATCGTGCGCGATTATGTTTAGAAGTTTTTTAAGCTAACGTTCTTTCGCGCGCGATTACTCGTAACGTTTTTGTTAAAACGGAAAGAGCGAACGTGTAAAGACGAATCGCGTGGGATAGACCGCGCGAAACTGGCGCGTGTTGGAGTGTGTGCAATTCCAACAGTTTTATTGGATTACCGCGGTTTTACTAGTGTTGCGGTGAAAATGGATAGAAGAAATATCATGGCGCAAGCTATCATGTTCGCTGGTGTTAGTCTTCTCAAAAACAAGAAGAAACGAACCGTGTGGGTTGAGAAATATAGACAGCAATATTGTCATATGCCACTGATTAAGAAATTACGAGAAAATTATCCGGACGATTTCAAGAATTATTTGCGTATGAATGATCAGTTATTTAAAATATTATTAAATAAAATCAAACACAAAATATCAAAGCAAGACACTGTTATGAGAGATAGCATAAGTGCAGAAGCACGTTTAGCAGCAACTCTTCGATATCTCGCCACAGGACGGTAATTTTAATTTTGTCTTATTTGGTTCTGGTACATACTAAAAACCTACATAAGTACCCTTAGTCATCAGCAGAAGCAGAAGATTCATAAAAAGTTCTTAATTGAGTTAAATCTTGATTTTCTTCTGTCTGGTTCTGGTATATCTCTTCACTTGGGATAGAAAGACATTGTAACATAGACTGTGATACGTATGAACTTGTCGAATGTAAGTCAACGCAAGAAGGGGTTGGAATTCTCTTGTCATATAAATCAGTATCTTCCATCAGTTTTTTAAGCAACCCTCTGCGTAAAACATTGTTTATTATGGATTCCGCATAAATTGCCTGCACTGGATCCATTTTGGCTAATTTCTTGGCCATATTAACCCCAGCAACGTCAAACTCCGAAAGCTCCTTGCTAGTTGATTTGAGAGATCCGTACAGACTTCTCCTGGTAGTTCGTCTGCCTGGTAGTTCGTTGTAGCCTTTCTTTTATTTCTTTGACGTGTCGAGGCCGTTGCGTCAGTCTTAAAAAAAATAATAAATAAAAAATATATTATTTTATAATTCCATTTTTCAGATGCCCTCTACGAAGGAAGAATGGATCAAGGTAGCGCAAGAATTTGAAATGAAATGGCAATTCATCAACTGCGGAGGTGCTATGGATGGCAAACACATTCGCATTGTGCCATTGCCGGGTTCAGGAGCCACTTACTATAATTACAAAAACTTTTATAGCATCATGTTGATGGCTTTGGTCGGTCCTAACTATGAATTTCTTTACGTTGACATCGGTAAAAATGGAAGAATGTCCGATGGAGGGGTATTAGAACATACAGAATTTTATCATAAACTGAAATAAGGTGATCTCAATTTGCCAGAAATCAACGATACTGTAAATAATTTAAACTTCGTCTTTTTGGGCGATGAAGCGTTCGGACTAGAACCAAATTTTCTCAAACCATTTTCCTAGAGAGAACTTGATTATCAAAAAAGGATTTATAATTACAGACTATCAAGAGCTCGTAATGTAGTTGAAAATGCATTTGGAATAATTTCATCTAGGTTTAGGGTATTACAAACGGCTATACATATAAAAAGTCACAACAATATTTGTTACGTCGTCCTTGCTATTTGCACTTTACACAATTTTTTGTGTAAACGCAGTAAATTATATTCTATTTCTAATCTCGCAAGGAACGAAGTTACTACAGACTCAGAGCAACATGGGGAGAGATTTGAAAATTCCGTTCCATTAATTAATCTCCAAAGACGTACCCACGCCCAAGTCACTTCGGAAGCTAAACGAAATAGAGACCAATAAAAAACATATTTTAATACAGATGGAAGTGTTGAGTGGCAAGATCGTATGGTCTCAAGTGGAAGAGCTTAATAACTCAAAAGTAGGAACGTAGTGTAACTTCTTAAAATGGTCAAAATGTGTTCACTGTAATTTCTATTGAATATTGAATATGTAAATGTAAAATTATGATAATTTTACATAAATACTTAAATAAATAAGGAAAGTGTTCCCAGTGTAAGTTCTTAAAATGGTCAACATGTTTACCGATATACTAAAAATAAATATCATGAGAAATTACTTACGACTTTAGTTTGCTGGTCGGTTTCACCAGCTCCATCCTCTGTTATACCTTCTTCATTAGTCGGAATAACATTTTGATGCATATTATCTGTAGTACGGTTTTCATCCTCGGTGTCTTCATCAAAGTTAGACATACTGTTAGTGGGACGTTCTTGGTCCTTAGTGAAGAGCAAATTATCAAAGTACCAGAGGGAGGATTTGTACACGTCATCTGATCCTCTTCCACTACGCTGGCTGTCTACAACTTTCTTGAGTTCCTTCCGGAAGGAGCCTCTTAAACTTTGTAATTTTTTGACCACATAATCTCGATTGGAGTCGGGAAATCCACGTTCTATGCAAAAGTCAACTATTTTTTTATATGCTTCCTCTTTGAGATTTTTATTTTTGTATTCCTCGGACTTAACCTTCCAGAGGCAGGGAAAAGACTTATACAATGCAAGTAAGTCCACTATTATTTCTTTACTCCACGTGCGTATGTCCGCCATCGTAACACGATAAGCATGCGCGAAAGAATTTTACGTAGGCAACCTCGAACCACGCGATTGCGCGCCCTACTGACTCATCTCAATCGCGCGTTCTATCCCTTCCCCTTCCGACACCCTTACACGCGCAATCTTTCGCACACGATTTGCTGTTTCACGCGCGATAGAGCGACTGTGTAAAGTCCGCTTGATTCACTAGGATTCACCAGTTAAAATAATACTAATAAGCAGTGACAGTAATTCGCTCAGTGCAACAACTCTACCGGCTCATCAATTACTCTGCTCAGAAAATTTAAATCATGGACCTAAGTAATTTGAACGGTTGATGACCAAAATTTTGACTTTACTTCGAGGACTTCCGCCGATAAAATAGTCTTGCTCCACTTTTCACAGAGTATTAGAAGATTGCCGAACGCAGAATTGTTTGAAATTGGAATCAATCATCTTGCTAGTGACTTCCACGACTGTCATATCGATATGAAGTTAGCAAATACTCTTTATAGCTTGAATGCAGTCTACTAAATGGCTAATTGATGACAGGTTGTCCTACATTTGGGAAGCTTACCAACATTAAAATTCCATAATATCGATAAGATCCAAGGTGCATAACCTAATTTACATTCTTAATTTACTATATACTATTTGAGGATTGGTGTTTACCATTGAGTAAACTTCCCGCCTAAAATAAAAGAAATGAAGCGTTTTGATTGGTCCAAGTAAACGACTTGACAGCTTATTGCCAGTTGATTGCTTGCTAGCTTCCTTTTGGAGAGGTGCCGTCAGGATCGTTAGCTAACCTTTGTAATGTGTGCATAATTTCGCGGTTTGATTTTTTAAACTCGCACAAGCAGTGCTTTTTTCGATGCTCAAAATGAGAAAACGCGGTGTTTTGAATAAAACACCGACAAACGGGCAGCAGCCGGACAGCTTCAATGCGATTAACGAACGACCTGTGGATGATATTTCTCTTGAATTCTTTTATAAACCGCATACAATCACTCTCCTCGCCGTTTCGATCGCAGCAGCGATATATTCAGCGTTTGTAAGGTTAGTTTCAGATGCGTTTATTAATTCATGTTGCGCAAAATAAATTTTTACGTTTAATTTTCTCAGGAATGAATCAAACGTGCAGGAGAACATTTGGGCTGGGGTGTGCTGCGTGGTGTTCTTCTTCCTTATTATATCCGTGTTGGCATTTCCGAACGGGCCTTTCACGAGGCCGCATCCGGCGGTATGGAGAATTGTTTTCGGGCTTTCAGTTCTGTATTTACTTGCTTTGCTGTTTCTACTGTTTCAAAGCTACTCTACTGTGAATTCGATCTTATATTGGATTGATCCCAGCCTGAGGAACTTCCACATCGATATGGATAAGGTAATAAGACATTTCATTTCAATTTGGGAGTCGTCATTATTCATTTAACGCAGTGACTGTGACATAAGAGCAACTTTTAAATTTTCAATTATTTCACAACCTTATAAATACAATAAAAATCGGATTTTTATTGAGTGACTTTTGATGTGTCTGACGTTTCATCGTTGTTACAATTGCCGTTGTCCAGGGTATACTAATATACTGCCGTTTGTCCGCTGTTGCTCTACAGATAGGCGGCATACTGCTGTACAGATTGTAACGGTGGAGGGGGAGAGGGCGGCGATAGCGGAGCACGTGAGTTTTGAAGTTCCACTGCAGCACTCACACTTTCGAGTCTTCGCTTAGCGAAGGACATTGAAAAAATTTTAAGATGAGGGTTCCTTGTAGTAGAGTTTGAAACCTTCGTCTATTGAAGTTTGGAATTCTTCTTATTTCTATGGTCTGGATCATGCGGTGTGAAAGAATTGTTTTTTGGATTGCACAATGGGATTTTTAAACTGCACCCAGTGGTTCGTTCGGCTATCCAAGATGTGTTCGCAGACTGCTGAATTTTTATGCTAACCGTTTTTAACAACCTTACATGTTCCATTAGTCAAGTCGCTATGGGTCGCTGTGTTTGTCAAACGTAAGCCAACCACAGCTTCACTCGATCTTATACACACTTGTGTTTTGCATTGGTATTACATCCTTGACAGGTCTCAAAGACCGATCTATACTTTGGGTATGTTTGAAAATCGTTTTTACATCAAAGCTATTCAGCATCTTACTTATTCGATCCATCACACCCTTGACATATGGTAAGAATACTCGTGATCTGCTTAGTTGTTGCGTTTCTTCCATATTTTATTGTGTATGCACAATAAGATATTTTCTCTATCCAGTTTTCCTAAGGACATCATTGTATCCATGTCCTGCGAAAAATGCTCAGTGTCGCATAGGTCACGAGCTCAATTCACGAGCGACGTTTGCACTGAGCGCAGATGGTAAGGTTGATGGTGAGGTTTGACAACCTTTTCTATGCAATTAAAATGGGATTTCAATAATGCAATAGTCAATAAATTTACCGAAAGAATATTATAATTTAATTTTGTCTATTATTTTCATCCAAGAGAAATGCTAGGACAGTCAGGTTAGCTGGCCTTTACTTTTTTCGATAATTTATATCATGATTTGTTTTCATTGAATGACTTCAGATCTTCCTTATTATCTAACCGGATTATAATAGTACATACAGAATGCATGTTTATTGTGCACGTTTTAACATTTTTTTAATAGCTTATAGTTTGCTATATGAAAGATCTTAATACCAGTCACGGTGCTTGTAGATCGGTGTCAGCCCTTTTAGATCGGTGTCACCGCTTTGACCAAATTTACCGACACTCAAATGAATCCAACATTTGTTATTATGAATCCAAAATTACATCAATTCCTACTGATATTCTGTCAATCTGGCAACCTCCCCAAAGAGGAACTTAACCTGGTAAAACTGATATGCGGCGGATCCGGGGGAACACCCCAAGCGGCCCTGGATGCTCGTTGCACTGTTCGGTTACCGGCCTTTGCTCAATCAACGAATAGCCAAGAGGGGTCTGGGAATGTAAGTTTCCTAAGATGCAGGGGTAGATGTTGACCTGGCGTCACCTATTCTTAGAAACGATCCGTTGGCCACCCAATCTCGGGTAATTATGCTAAGCAAAGGACGCCTCGGATCCGCGATATTTCCGAGTCACGGAATGCCGCGTACATTACACCAGGTACGCGCATTACACGCAAGCGACTTCGAACCCATGACCAGGCGGGAGGATGGAGAAATCCGTCCAAATTTGGGAATCAGGGGGCAAGATTGCCCGCTGGGTGTCTTTGCTCAGTGCCTTGCCAGGGTTGCTCAGGTTTGGCCATTGACGAACAGTGGCGGAACTGGGGAAGTGGTTGTATTGTCCACAATCGATTGTATTGTATCTATCAGGATACACATGTACTAAGTAATAATATACTTCCAATACTAAATGTAGCAATACTTATTTTAGGAATAAAATTATTTGCCAGATAAAAAGATGTTTAAGTCCAATTATCTCAAAAAATTACAAATGTCTTTTGGTGTTGCATATTCAATCCTCTATTTACAAGATAATAATTAGTAATTACACTTCCTATAGGACGGTTTTATTTTTTTATTGTCCCATTTTAATACACATAATTACAATTACTTGCTGGTCTGTTATCTTAATTGTACAATTAACATGATATTATTTATTAAATAACTTTACTAATAATACCTACTGCCCGCAGGAAAGAAACAACCCTGACTCGATTGCGTCATTTTCGATAGATTAGACCCACAATACTAATAATTTAAAACCAGCACATCCTCAATTCTCATAGTTTAGGCAATCAGTACCCCTGCAACATCAGGATTTGAGAATCAAAGGTTTAAATTATGACATTGTTGTATTGTCATGGAAACTGAATACATGTGCAAAGTTTCATGAGAATCGGTTAAATAGAAGTAGTTGAAAAATCAGTCGTAAGAATTGAACTATATGGACCATGAGGCTAAATAAAACGGTTTAAAAAGTGTTTTAATTCAATGTTCCGATACTTAAACCTTTCATTTGAGATACATTATATTTAACCTTTTTGGAAGGAAATAAGAATAGGCGGGTAATTTATTTTTAGGACAAAAATTATCCTCATAACTGATTATTTGCAAAATATTCAGATACGTTTTTTTGACATGCCACCCCACAAAATTAAGATCTAAACGCGTACGGCTACAGGTGTCCGCAATCTACCGTTGGACAACACTGGTGTAATGCATTGTATTTGTTTTTCAAATAAGCGTGGACCATATAATTGTCATAGTATTTTAGCATCTTATTACACTAGAATAAAATTTAATTGGTGGTTAAAAAGTCCTTTATCAGAAAAATCTCCTTACTGCCAGGTGTAGGTCGACAATGGGGGGGGGGGGGGGCATGGCTTACAACCACACTTTCTAACATCATCTAGATTAAAATCCAATAAGCTATAAGGGTTAAAGACGTTGCTGAAAACCTCCAAGCCTAATTAACTCTGTCCTTAGCCACTTCAAACAACATCCTTCTTCGTTATGTCTATGTGGCTGCTTTCCTCCTTAGAGACGAAGTTTTGCTGTGGCGAGAGAAGTAGATGCACCTGGCCAATATCTAAAGCAGTTGTGGGAATATCTGAAAAAGACATATTTGCCAACTTCAGATATTCCCACAACTGCTTTAGATATTGGCCAGGTGTGCAAAGGATGTATTTCCGATAATACATCAATTTCTATAGATCCT
>JAOPUG010000057.1:14553319-14566353 GCA_027564375.1 Micropterix facetella | reverse complement strand
TGAGATTTTGCCCTCCTCCCTAACCTCCATTTTGATCTCACGTAATTAATGGACGCCTCCTAAAGAGAAACAAGATCAGTGAGATAATATTCCTGAGATAAACTTCTTAAAAAGTTGTTAAATTATGGAGCATAAATTTGCTCGCGTCAGTTCCATTTTTTCCATCGATACATCAACTTCTAACCGTTACCTAATATTTCATTGTTACCTAATATGTCAAGTTTTTTTTAAACGTTGTTGGGTTTTATTAACGACCAGTGTTCAAGTAATAGTATGATTTGTGGCACTAGTTAATCCCGAAATAGTAGGTATTCGATCATTGCAGTATACCCATATGTTTATTACTAGGGTTGCAACCTATTATGAAACAATAATTAGTGTTTCCCCAATTATTGGGAGTCGATTGTATCTTGATTATTATTAGAAACAGAAGCAACCAGCAAAGAAAACACTGATAAATCTTATAAAAAATCAAGATCCCAAACATGCTGATATTATAAAGAAATGTCAAGTTTTCTCCAAACTACTGAGGTGATGGCACCTTGAATGCTTGCGAAAAAAATATTCGGACCGCAGAGGATCAGGAGCCTATATCGAATATTGCAGGGAACATCACTCAAGACTGTCGAGTCTTATTTACGCGAAGCTCTCACCTTTGATAATATTCACCGACCGGAGTCGGGCCCATCATAATACTGTTTTTACACTTCTGGGGGGTGAGCGGTGGACTCTGGAGGGTGAGCGGTGGATTCTGGGGTGCGAGCGGTGGACTCCGGACTAACGACCGGCTGTGGTAAGTTTAGGACAGCTGTCTTGCCACTTGTGAGCGTACATCTTACCACCCATTCAATGCCCTTCGAAGTCATAGAATTTGAGATGCGGAAATCGCAGATTTAAAAATTTTGTCTAGGAAGGAGGTAATTATTTTCCTGGAGAGACCAAGATCATTAAATAGATGAAATAAAAATTTGGCTGGGAGGCCACGAGCGCCAACTTCCACCACGTGAAGGTGAGTGAAGTCCTTCCGGGTGACGGCATTACTCGTGGTCTTTTGGGATATTTGATTCCCATGGAACAGTTAATTCTACGATAAGGGCCATCTTCCGAGATAGGGAGTAAAGATTATATCTGGAAGCAGAGCTGTGCATCCGAGACTTCCAGGGAAATAAAACTGTTTAGAGACCGAATCGACCTCCAGAATCCAATCTGAAGCTGTCTCGATTATTAAGAAAGGTTTTGTAGTGGAAAGTTTTTTGCCTTTAGATCCACCCCGCACAACCTGCATTGGTGGTTTAGAGGGTACTGTCAGTTCCTTGTTGGCACTAGCCACTGACAGGCTAATTACATCGTGAATAACAGCAAAGACTTTGTCATGGCGGTAAATATCTTGATATCGTCCTTGATCTTAGGGCGCCTTGCAGCCAGTCAAAATATATAGGCAACAATGGACCAAAAGTCAGAACTAAGTGCTAGTAGCTGTGTGATCAGCTATCCTCCCATTTCATCATCAATTCAATACTCACGCAACAGACTGCTTGAAAAAATCGTAAGCGGAGGCCTTCTTCTTGTACTTTTCTTCGAAATGCCATGCAGTCTTCTGGTAGAGTTCCTCCAGCTGATCGCTGGATTCGTAGTGCAGCAAATCTGCCACATGTCTAAGAATTGAATTGACGGCTTTCGCTTTCGCATATCTCTCCGTGCATTTCTCAATGTCTTCAGCTGATACTCGCCGTTTTGATAAATCAATATAACCTGCGAATAAAATAACAGAGAATCAGAGAAATTAAAGATAACTGAATGGACGAATAAAGAGTATAAGATGTGACAATTATATAATGGGACTGGTCTGAAGAATATGCTTTATTGTAAACATTACAAATAGCTGTTAATGCTTTCCCATATATACACTGCTGCTTACGTGTTTTACATAGTCCAAAGTCTTTGCTGCGGTTATTAAGTACCACCCGCTTCAGCAAATCTGCCATTTTTTGCCTTGACCTACGGACTGAAAATGTGTCCCCTTTTGTCCACAAGCATATCACATGGAGTGAGATCTCATGAATATGGCGGATGGTAATGTGGTTGTTCCCTAATAACTGTTTCATAGAGAGCGCATCGTGCGCTGGCGCGTTGTCCTAGTGCATAATCCACAAGTTGTTATTCCACAGATCTGGTCTTTGCCTCCTCACTCTTTCTCTCAATGGTTACTCGGATCTGGAAATGTATACGGAAATTTCAGCATCTCTCGTGTCCATTTATGCAACATTATCTTCCAGTTCATTGGAGGGGGAATGTAAAAGTCCCCAACTGTTGTCCAGTCATTCTGACATTGGAAGCCATAACATGAGCATTGCTGTCACCACCTGCCCGCAAGAGTGACTTCTTCAGATCCCCATCGCTCATAGTTGTACTGCCATAGCCCAAACCAGCGCCATTTTGGCTGGTTCCAGCAAGAATCTTTTAGTGGAAGTCTATTGTCTCGGGCTTGCAATCGATTGATTAACTATAGCTATTTACTGCATGCTTTGGATTCGTGCCATGGAATTGGACAGAATGGCGGCTTTGGTTAGTATAGAGTTGGCATAGAGCAGAGGGAAGTTATACAGCTAGCCCAAAATTGTGTTTGGACCCGAAGAGAGTTGAGGGATTAGCCGGTTCGGCTAGAGACAGCCAGGATTTTAAACTAGTGGGTTTTGGTGAAATCATAAATGAGAAAGGGCTAAGACAAATGAGAAGTAAGGTAGTTGTCAAACATCTAAGCCTTTCAAGGTCTAGAAGTTGACAAAGCACCTTTTTTTTGCCAAACTGCTATTAAAATCTACTAGTTACACTAACACATTACTACAAATATCAATGCATAAATATATTATTATATGTTACATTAATATCAATAATCTTACCCTGATGACTATTTTGTATTTATTTGCTGTTTTGGGGCTGTTTCAAGATTTACTGAGCCTTGTATCACTGCGACCATTTCTGGTCTATTGTGATCGCCACCTACTATAATTCCGCGCCACGCTTCGCGTCAGCTAAGAGCCGCAATAAGCTTTTGACGCTGGATTGTTTTAACTCTTCAGTTTGGAGTAGTAGTTACCCAGGTGGGTGTTTCTTTTAAGCATTAGGTAGGCCACATTCGCACACGAGGTGCAGGGGAGTTTCGTCTGCAATTTGACATAACCTGCACGTTCTAGTGTCCCGGATCTTGAGGTTGAATATGTGTCTGATCAGGCCACAGTGTCCTGAGAGTGCTTACACCAGTATGCGTAAATTGTCTTAGTGCTAAAACCTGCAATCGTGCTTTGGAATGATTCAAGCCTGTAGTGCTGTTCCAGTGAATGACTATACCCAAATGCCAAAATATTAAGTTGATAGATTTAAAAATGGCATATATAATTAACGATGACATACTGGTTGATATAAAACTTGTCCACAGATATAAAATTGAATTGATGAATATAACTAAACTAGCACTAACATTTATGCAATCAACACATTTTGTCTTTGTCGATTAATGCTTAACTATTTGGTGGGCATGATCCCTTTAAACATAGAATATGCAGCCATTTACAGCAATAGGTACAGAAAATATCAAAAACTCATTTTTGGAAAAAAGTTGACATGTTTTTATTTTAGTATTTAGCCATTCCGATAGACTTCGGTGCAGAACCGTAAAATGATGCCGTTACCTTTCTCCTTGTCCACCCTGATGACAACGACGGGTTCCGTTTTTCCAACGCGAATGAGCTTGTTTATGGATCGGATACGTCGTCGTGACAGCTCAGACAGCAGGATCATGCCCTCGATATTATTGTACTCGAGCAAGTGGACGTAAGCGCCCATTTCAGCTATCGATCTAACGTTTACCATCACCACATCTTCCACCTCCGGGTACTTCTCTTGATAGAAACGACACGTCAAAGGCATCTGAAATAGAAAATTACAAAATCTTTCAGGGTGAGGATTCCGATTTGATCGCAGATGAAATCGCATTAAAATCAGAGGGCTTCCAAATCATTAAAAATATCATATATTTTATTTCTACAATACAATGTGCAAAAAACCAAGATGTCAGAAAATTACTTCTTAACACTTCGACATTAAAAATTCTTCGTCCAGGGCCGCCCGAGGTGTTACCCCAGGTTCGTCCGCAAAGCGGGTATCACCAGATTAGTCTCTCTTCGAGGAGGCTGCCGGATGGGAGTTGAACCATGAGTCGGGCCGACCAGTGTAAACAAGATGGTCATATGGCGCGAGCTGCACATATTCCATTAGGTCCCGGGCAAAAGTACACAAGGACCGCATTGCGCAACAGAATCAGGGAGTAGATAAAGCCCAGGTTGACAAACCTAAGACAGACAAAGAGGGCCAGGTAACTTGAGGAAGACGGTAGGGCTGCTTACTGGTCACTGCCGACTGAACAAGCATATGCATATAATGACGAGATAGTCTACGACCCAGTGTGCGGGTGTTGCAGTGCAGAAAATAAGTCAGCTGACTATGTGATATTTGCATGCTCAGCTTTGAACGTATGAAAAAAAAATAATGGACACAAATGAAGCTGCTATAGCCGATTCGAGCAGCCTCCGTCCATCGTGGATTCTGCATTTGGTCTCCTAGTATGCAGGATCTATAATATGAACGGAGGGGGGGGGGGGCATAGTTATATAGGTGGGGAGTAAACCAAAACAGCCTTAAAAGTAGGGCTAAGTGCGGGTAGCCATGTTATCAGCCATCCCCATACCATCTTCATCATCGTAGATGCGTTGTGTCTTAATTTTATAAATAGATACGCAGTCCGACGGCGACACGATAGCATTTAAACGAAAGACAACACTATATCAATTGCGCTCTAGGTAAGAAGAATGATGGCGGTGCCGTGCATCATATGAGTTTTAAATAGGAAATGTCAAATTTCACACTTTTTAAAGATATAAATAATAATGCAAATCTATAATAAATAATGGTGAAATACTCTAATCATCAAAAGAAATATGATCCAGTGACAAAGTTGCGAATGGCGTTGGTATAGCTGCGGAGAAACAATAAACACCAGCCAACATCCATCAAAGATGAGATGTGGATGCTATGGAATAACTACAACCAAACAACTAGACACAAAAATGGACTGCACGTATTGACTGCACATAAAGAGGTTCAACACTTTAAAAAAACGGAAACTAAATATTGCATCAGCAATATTTGCAGTTTTGGTTAATAAAAACCAAAACGGTTTCACCTCTGATTATTGGTGAGATCCCCTAAAGAACATTTAGGAGCCTACATCCCATTACTCATTGCAAAAAGAGAAACTAACAACTTTCAAAAGCATACATAACCTAAAAATACAAAGCGTATTAACAGCCCATTTCCCTCTAAATACAATTGAAACAATTTAATTTCAACACTATGCCTACACACACATAACACAAAAGACGCCCCCATTCATTTTAGCACTTTCAAACCCCGCAATACCACAAAAACTTTCTTAACACTTCGACATTAAAAAAATTAATTTACCTTGTCTTTTTACTTCAATACCGATGTGGAAATGGAAAATACAACAAGGGGAAACTATTATTTCAACGAATTTTCAACAGAAATTGCGTAAACAAAAATAAATTACAGCGAAAACTAAAAACCGTTCACGTTGCCAGCATTTATCGAAAGCCGAAATGAAACGTCAGAATCGAACAGTGTTGCCTTGCTCACTGATCAGGTAACGTGTAATAGCAATAATCACATAAATGACAATATCAAATTAATATACTTAAAAATCACATCAATTTACACACATTATTCGTATAAAACGGATTATTATTTATTTTCAATTTTATTTTTTATCATTCTGCTTTCATTTTTGCGGCGTGGCATCCTGATCCAGGAAATATCCTCGAGGCGGAAGCTTCAAAATATAACCAAATCAAAAGTAAAACTTTCATTAATTATTCTACTTAAATTTTATTATTCCTCGTTCGTTGGAATCAACGCAAATTCTTGTAATTTACCTTTTACGTATTTATTCCGTATTTCATGTTAGAATAATACTTTTGAGCGTGGCGAGCGATCACCCCAGAGAGCATAAACATGTGCTGAACAACACACGATTTTATCGCTGTTTCATGTAGTTGGATGCAAAATGAAAGAGAGAGGATATACATCAAAGTCGCAATGCCCTTGACACTGCGAATATTATTTCGATAATATCGTATAATCGTACCCAATATACAGTAGTATGTAATATTTATTGTTTTGTCAGTTATTAGGCCTGCGTGGACGTACTGTTGCGGTGTTAATCGTATATTTATTTTTAAATGCCAGGTTTTAGTTTCTTTGGGGTGTATTATATTTACCTACGATTTGATATTCGAATTCTATGACCCCTGTTCTGATTCTGACGAGTAGTATGTATATTCAGAAAAAGCACTGCAGCGAAAAAGACATGCATATTACATGCATCCTCGTTTTCTAACACCGATGAACCATTTGGAATCCCACCGAAAACTCATTTTTGTTTTTGCGGTTGAAATCGAAAGAGGCATCTAAGACATTTTCAGCCGAAAACCGAAAACGTAAATGTTTATTTTATTCCCTAAAAAGAATCTCCCAATTTTTCACATACAATTAACAAAGATTATCAATAATCGAAATTTATTATTTAACCGCTGCTAGGGGATGCGAGCTACTGGGGTACGATTTTTTAAATCGATAGCGAAACTTTCGTATGCGAAATTATGCCGTATCATATCGTTGTAGAAAAAAATATGTAATAATATTAAAATTGTCTTGCGAAACGTAATTCTCACTGCCTTCGCCTTTTTGCTAGAAGTATTTTTGCAATTTATCCATACACCAAAAAGCGTTCTAAGTCGTACAGTTGCAAGCTACTGTGAATGTTGACTGAGTAGAGGTCTTCCGCGGAGAATCCAACTGGCCTCTTTTTCACGGTATAGCTGACGATGACCGATACCAAATCTATATATGTATACGTCAATGAAATAAATTTAGAATCTTATATTGTAGGGTAGTCAGAGAAGCTGTCCAGAATTCTCACACAATATATTGTTAGGTGCTTCTGTCGGCATATACGTGGGCCACCCTGAAAGTTTCTGGAATGAATACAAAAAAATACAATGAATAGCCAAAAAATCAATATACTGTTTCTCAAAATATTCAGCTTGAGCCCTAATACGTATAAACTAATTGTCATAACTTTTATTCCAATCCTGCGTGGTGACTTCGGAAATGTTTTTCATGTTCTTCAATAGTCTCTTCTGGCGATGATCACTGGCCGCCTAATTGGTTTTTAATTTTTAGAGAATAATTTTGAAAGTTGCCAAGTCAAGGTTTAGAAGATGGCCAAGGACCTGTACGCTTTTCTGCTTCAAAATTCGTCTGTCTGTCTGGCCGTGTGAAAGCTGGAATTGTCATAAAGCAAGATAATGCAATGTTTACGAATGCTTTTACGGAGTTCGTCAATAACTTTCGGCAAGCAAATGATTGTGTAGCACTGTTCCAGTTACTCCACATTTTACAATCCTGCAAGATTTTGTTACTATGCACGATAACTCGAGTAAATTATGTCCGATTTACTCGAGTTATCGTGCATAGTAACAAAATCTTTCGTCGATCGATAGTTATGGCTAGACCAGTTGATTTTGGGGTATACGTACGACCTACGGTTCTTTTATTTCAAGAAATTAAATTAGCATCTGCCGCCTCTCTGCCAAAATAGCAAAACTAATGTATTAGGGAACTATGCGTATATATAAGATGTCTTTTTCATTGCATTTTGAACCTATTCTTTAAAATATTAAAATTTTGCTATTTATCGAGTGTCGCCAAAAGCTTTAGAATTGCAGCTTAGATGGCGATCGAAAATTCTTTAATATTTCTGTTTTAGAATCTGACTTCCGAGAGAGACGCTGCTAGGGGCGTCGGTCGAGATGGCTGCGGCTCGCGGTCGTGACGCGAGCTCAACGCTTCTTGCATCGTCGCATGAGCAGCTGATATCGATGCAACGGAAACCGAGCAGTTTTTAATATTGGTCGAAGTTTGATAACCTCTTGAGGTTTTCACCTTGCCAAGTTTTATTTAAAAAAGAAGAGACCAAATGCTTAATGGCACTTTGCACACGCTCCACTTTGGTTGTGTTCGGCTAATCTTGGAAGGCTTAACTGGTCGATTGCTGCTTTGTTTTGGGGTCTTAGCTGTATATCCATGTTTCGTTACCTGTTACTGTGTTCCAAACCAAACTTTACGCCTGTGGCGTCCTAATCCTATCAGGGCCACGTCCCAACTATAGGTAATCGGGTAATTTGTCGTCCGCAACAGTTAACCCTCCGTTTTAACCATAGCAGCTGCGGTGTGTTTAGGAAGTGAGCGAATCGCCGTTGAAGCTGCAGACTCGCCGGTGCGGCCCGGATGCAGCGTCCTCGAAGTCCTCGCTCGGCGGTGTCGGCTGGAGCTTTCCCCAGTCGGGTCGGTCGGTGTCGTTCTTCTTGTCTTGAGTCGGCTGCTTCATTTGTTATATTCACTCACTTCCGCCTTTGATAAGGTTGTTTATAGGACGATACCAAGGAGATAAAATCACTCTCTGGTGGGAACATGACTTTTAATACAATCACTATAGGCTCAGTCAATTAAAATAGATTGCAGCTAGTTTATGTATATTTATTGTCTATTTAAATTTAAATTATTCGGTTAACTAGGATTTTTATACTAAACACTTCACGTAGCAATGCGTTACGTAAACTGCACTGCTCTATGGCTCCGTATATAAACTGTCCGCCGCGAATCTAAAATATATTTCGCGAATCTCAAATGTATACCGATCGAAGTTAAATTATGCACGCGACGAAGTCAAAACACGTATTGACAATATTAAATTGTCTACGCGTCGAAGTTAAAATGCTACGCGCGAAATCAAAACATACACAAACAATATCAGAATAGGCGTCGATATAAAATGTGTACTTATCGAAGTAAAATGTGTCCGCGTCGATCTAAAATGTGCATTCGTTTGTATGGCCGCACTCCAGCTTATATAGCGACCGAGCAACCGAGCGACAGCGTCAATCACACTACTTCAGGGCGTAATTTGTTATTTCGCTATATACATCGCAAAGGTAATTTTGAACAGTTACACATAGGTCACACTGAATATGCCCCGAATTGACTATTTACCTAGACAAGTTTTAAAAAGTAATTACAACATTTGAAAATAGAACGCTTTAGCTGTAAAATAAAGTTTGTTTATCATATATCGTATATCGTATTAAATTGCGTATCTACATTACGATGGATTTAACTCTTGAAATTTTTCTGTGTGATTTTCTATTATTTTAAGTGTAATTTAACAGCTCAGAGAGCCTCACATGGATTCAAACTGCTTTTAGTAAAGAAGCACCAAGCAAAACGATAATTTATAGCTGAATCGCAGAATACGAATGCGCTCGTGTGGATTTCAGTGACGAATTTCGTAAAGGTCACCCGTCCATCGCTGTCAACAGCACAAACAAAGATGTTGTGCGCCGTAAGATCGAAAAAAAACAGGCATGCCACCTACCATACAATTTAAGCATCCTCAGGCATATGCACGATTCAGGTACAATTATCTTACACAAACATTTAGCTGTGAGAAAGCTGTGCTCGCGGTGGATCCCACGACGGAGGCCTTAAAGATGGGAAGCATCACTTGGTGTAATGCCATTATTACCAGATTCAATGAAGTAGTTAGTAGCCAGCAAGTGCCGACATCTACCTTTCAATCTTATACATTTAAAATAATATTTTACCTTCAATTTTTCTTTTAATATTTTGCATGGTAAAAGCAGAGGTTAGACAAACAAAGCGGAGATATCCGAGCAGCCCCAACCCAAAAGAAATATCTAAGTAAAGAAGAAAATTATATCGAAAATACCAACAAAATGTTCCGCTTAAAATATATAAATATGTCGTGCCACGCATAAAAACCGACTCCAGGCGGTAAATAAATACAAAACACCAAAACCCTTTTGAGTAATCCTGGAAAAAGTAGTCGATGCTTGTAACACATCCAAAAAAGGACACTTAAATCCCCGAGCCGAGAGTTGATCAGCGCCTGACTGGCGCTAGCCAACGTCGCCAAATACACGAAAAACAAACATTTTGAAATATGCCGAAGGTATTCTACAACTCTGAATTTGGAGTAGGGGTGGGGGTGCGCATAGTGGGGTAGCGGGGTATAGCGGGGAATCTCTCATGCAGGTCGATTATTACGCCGTGCAAAGATTCAAATGGCTCCTTTTGATTGGTCGTCAGTCGGCGCGTGACCTTCACGGGCTTGCCACGCCGTTTCGACAGCCGTAAACATGCTATATAAATAAAAGTCTTAAAAGCAGTGTTTTCGTTAAAAAACAACGTGAAATTAAATAGCAATTGTTTCTAGAGTATTCGTTTCGGTATTGTGGTGTTTATTATTTCGTTTTGTAGCAGTGCCACCCGGATTTCATAATTAAAAATACAAGTTGTTTCTCTAAAAGGTAAGTTGGCGTCAGTTTGTGTTTTGTTGTAAAAGTAACAGTGGGGTATAGTGGGGGCATAAAAAGGGGCATAGCGGGAGATGCCCCGCTTTGCCCCTTTTTATAACAACTAAAGTAACTTAATTAAAGGCAAACATTTCTTTATTTAATTCTTTACTTAATTAGGCAAAATTATATTATTTTCTTTCCAGTCAATATGGTTCGCAATTATAAAAGGACTACAGATTCATGGTCTATGGAAGGAATGAAAAAAGCTGTACACAGTGTTGTGTCGGGAGAAATGGGTTGCAAAAAAGCAGCCACTTTACACAACGTTCCACAGACTACATTAGAACGGTATGTTTCTAAATATCGGGCTAACCCGGACGATAGTATATTTCAAAAGAAGTTGGGCTATTTCAAAACTGTGTTTTCTCCTGATCAAGAGAAAGAAATAATTGAATACGTAAAACTGATGGAAGCACGATTTTATGGACTGACTTCGCGTGAGTTG
This sequence comes from Micropterix facetella, assembly GCA_027564375.1. Classification (NCBI taxonomy): domain Eukaryota; kingdom Metazoa; phylum Arthropoda; class Insecta; order Lepidoptera; family Micropterigidae; genus Micropterix; species Micropterix facetella. The sequence continues at coordinate 14,555,337 of JAOPUG010000057.1, read as the reverse complement.
CGAAAACTTGCTTTTGAAGTGGCAGAAAAAATAGAATACCTCATAGATTTGATTCGCAGAGTGGTCTGGCTGGTATAGATTGGTTGAAAGGATTCCTTAAAAGACATTCAGATATCAGTGATAGAAAACCTGAACCAACATCAGCAACCAGAGCTATGGGTTTCAATAGAGTATCCGTAGGAATTTTTTTTCAATTTTTAGAAAAGATTTACGACGAACAAAAGCTTACTCCACAGCGGATATGTAATGTTGACGAGACAGGGGTCTCCGCAGTCCCTAAAAGTCAATCTAAAATCCTGGCTTCCTGTGGTAAACGGCAGGTGGGAACATTGACCTCTACAGACATAGGAAAATTAATGACCACAATTCTCTGCTTCAGCGCAGTTGGCAATTATATGCCACCGATGTTCATATTTCCCAGAAATCGTATGAAACCAGAATTGCTTGATGGAGCACCAGCTGGATCTTAGGGAGAATGTCACGAATCTGGCTGGATCCAGTGTCACTTATTTGTCCTCTGGCTAAAGAGATTCATTGAGTGGTCGCATTCCACCAAGGATGATCTAGTACTTTTATTATATAGATGGTCATGCACACATGTCAAATCTGTCGAGGTCATTGCAGAGACGGGGCGATCTAAAACGGGAGCCTACTTCAGATTCAGAGCGACCAGATAATTTTCACATTGAGAATCTTACTCACAGGAAGTATTTATTAAATCTATTATAACAAACAAATTATTCTTTACACAAGACAAGGAATAGCAATGTAAGGATATCGGTACTGTGAGAATTTGGATTTATTATTAAAACTGCGCAAAAATTAAAGAAATTTCAGAGCCTTTTGCGACGTTGAATTCAAGCAGGAGATAAGATACAAAAGAAGCACCTACAAGATTATGCAAAAAATGGAACTTACTTAAATTAGAATGTTCAAAATGACATTTCAAAAGCAACGAATTTTGCTGTTTTATCCGACGAACAAAATATTATGCTTTGTGTTCGTTACCTACTTGAAACAGTTTAATACAAATGGTGGAGTTATAGAATTTAAGATGGTGGAGAACTTTCTTACGTCTGTACAATTGACTGAAATTACGGCAGCTTTTATTCTGAAAGATCTCGCAGTCTGCAACATATATATTTATTTTATTTTTGGACAGGGATGTGATGAACCTTTGGCAGAAATGGTAGTACAATGGGTCCAATCAGTTATTTATGGTGGTATTCCAAATCCCCCAAAGTGCCCTGTTCACTACATCGCCTAAACTTGGCAATAACGTATTAATCTAGAGAACCAACTATCAGAAAGTATATTGGGATAATATCTTGTCTTTCCAACACTCTTTAAAGAATCTTGGTTCCTACTAACAAGGCCAATGCGGAACATGAAAACATGGGGTGATTCACGTAGGAAGAATAAAGCCATTATGGCCTACTCATTGGGTAGAAAGATATGCTGCTGTTACGGTTATAGTTGTGTTCTATGTTGAAATCCGAGTATGTTCTATCCCTTCTTTCAACCAGCAGATTACGTATCCAGGTGTTTACTCAGCTAAACAGTTACATTATAAATAAGATTGAATGAATTTACCGCGTGAAGTTTTTTAGCACCCGTAGTTTCGGCGTTGTTGCAACCGCCGTTGTCCAGGGTAGACTTAAGTGCTATCAGTCGTCATCCGTTGTTCTGCGGGTAGGGGGCAAACTGCTGCTGTTACTAAGTAGATTATAACGGCGATGGGCGACAGGTTCGGCTCGCGTGAATTTTGAAAATTCGCCGTGCACACAACACTCACTGTATCTAGTATTACGTTCGGCGATGGGCCTTGGTCCTTGCGTTCGGCGATGGTCCTTGAGAACATTTTAAGAAGAGGATTCCACGTCGTAGATAGTTTGAAACCGTCGTCTCTATTGCATTTCGGGGTTCTTCTTATTTCAATTGAAATTCGGCCCACACCGGTGCTTAAGGCAGTCACGTAATGCGAGTTTTATGTGGAATCGCTTACCGTTGTTGTTGAA
>JAOPUG010000057.1:14481296-14494678 GCA_027564375.1 Micropterix facetella | reverse complement strand
GCGCAAGCGACCTCGGACCTGTGACCAGACGGGGGATCGAAGGAATCTGATCCGCATCTGGTAGTAAGGGCGCGAGGTGGCCCACTGGGTTTCCAAATTCCCAGTGCCTCGCGGCAAGGCGTTGGTTTCTTACGGGCTTAGGTGGAGCTTGGTAAGTAGATTTGTCTTCGTCGTTAAGTCTCTGCGTTTCACCTCGGGGTGATAGAACGATCTATATCGTTAAAACGCTCCGGGGTGGACGGGTTCGTCCGTAGCAGTTGACACACCTCAATGTGCCTGAGAAGCCTGACGCTTTTTGTAGCGTTTAAGAAGCGTGCTTCTCTAGAATAGCAGATGCAGAAGCATCGGCTTTTAACCCAGTATTAGTTCATATCGACAATTACAGTATGATTAGAGTCTCCAGACAAGGGTGTTATATGTATTGGAGTATTTCTCGACTTAGCGAAATCATTCGACACCGTCTCCCACGATATATTATTGGGCAAGCTACGGAACATCGGTGTACGTGACATATTATTGCTGTGGTTCAAAGATTATCTGTCAGAAAGAACCCATAGTACTAAACTATGCGAATCCTGTGGTTCAGAAGCCCATATAAAATATGATGTACCTCAAGGTTGTGTATTAGAGCAGATTCTGTTCTTAATCTTTATAAACGACCTCACCAACATATTCTGAATCGCGAAGTTATTTGTGTTGCTGACGACACATTGCTCATCTTGGGAACTGTTAAGAGAATGTATACCACTACACAGAAGACGGACTTCATCACGTATATATAAATGGCTTATCAACAACCTTCCTTATCTAAACGCCTACAAAACAAAATATATGGAATATCAAATAAAAAACATATATGACTAACAAAATAGACATACATTATTATAAATCACGAGTAGAAAGGTTTTACCACGTTTTTATTAGGTCACTTTCTTTTTTGTCTGTTTGTCTGTTTGTCCGGTATCTGTCTGTTCAGTACAAAGTTTGCAATTGATTTTAAACTGACTTCCCCATATCCGATCATGCTGAAATTTTGCACAAATCTTTGTTTCTGAAAACAATACAATACAATATACTTTTAGTCCGTTTTAAGTTCGAATAATAATAAAATTAAATAAACAGCGCCATATAGCAGTGGCGGTCCGAATTACGCTGTAAGCAAAGTGCAGCGCTGCCATCCGCGGAAGTCGCTAGGCAACGCTTCGCCTTGCTTGAAAAAAAATAAAAATATACATTTTTGACTGTCAAATGCATTGAAATGTCCGCACTGAAATTTCTTTCTGCGAACACTTATTGTAATGACGCTAATCTGTGTTTAGGTTTTATTTTGTAAACTTAGTGAATTAAATTTATGTATCGTGATTGACTTCCAGTAAAGTAATTGGTCTTCCAACATACGTATATACAATTATAATACTAATAGTGAATATTGCAATCGTGACAATGTCTACAATGGTGAAGGAGATAGCCACCCAATGTAAGCGACGAATAGAGAAGGAGGAGCAAAAGCGATAAGAGAATCTTCAACGAGAATTGGAAGCAGAATTGTAAGCGCATTAACTACCGTGTCATATCATTGGATGGATTAAGAATAGAGGAGCTCGATTTCTCAAAACCAGTGGCGACACAGTGCAATGAAGACGCAATGAAGGAGATGGACAGAATGCGACAACTAGGACCTCCAGCCAAGTGAATGAGTTATATATTTAAAAATGTTAACTAAGAATGATCTGGCAATAATTGATTTTAATATTGCATCTATTTATGGATCAATTAATTACCTATTGCATGCGCCCCATGTTTTTCGTTGTATGTATGGGGCTAGGAGAAATCATTTTATACTTTTTAGTCCGTTTTAAAAACATGGTAAATTAAAAAAATATTTTTATTTGAATAAATATTTTTTAGATGCCTGTGACTTCGTTTAGCTGTTACGTAGATTTTGAAATGTTATTATTTCCAATTTTTATCAGCGGAATTTCTTTTGTTTGGTTGTGTCTGATGACTGCTATTATTTGCTGCTATGTTACATTTAACATTTATCTATTTTCTTTTGAAATTTCCGTTTTGAATACATTTTTTTTCCTATCTAATTTTTGTTCACGTCTTTTACTGTATTATGCTTCATTTGACTATGATATGATTATGATTATAACATTCTTTGTCATTATTTTTTTGATACTTTATTATAACTTAGATTATGTTTTTTTTTCTTCTCTTACTAATATCAATTATTTGTGATTATCAAAATACCGGTTTTTAGATATTGTTTTTAAATATTTACTGAAATATTTAAACTAAAACTGACGAATTCAATAATACTGTATAGCGCTCTAATTTTCAAATGTGACTACTACTGTTCTATGCTATGTTACTCTAAATTTAATAAATTGATTATGGACCTTGATATAACGCGAAGAAAATAATGAAAGCATAAGTAGCGCGACACAATTATTAAGCAACTAGAGGACTCAGATCATTTATTTAGCTTTTTGTTTTGTCACAAATAATAAAAACCTGTTTTTCATCGGAAGCGCCAGTGACACACTCCGTCCATTTCACTCTGTTAGTGATAAGAGATGGGGAGAGAGAGGCATCATTCATCAGAAACCAAACATAGAGTCAAAATACCCGCGACGGAACTGGACTTACTTAAAAGTGCCCATTAATTTTATAAATTGTTACATTCTTGAACTTAATATTCGTTATGAACTTCAAGAAGAATTCTTTTCTCACTCCCCGGCTAAGGCAATTATCTCTCTCTTTCAGCCACACTATTCGAACGAGAACGCACTCGCTGGTACGTCACGGACTCGCTGGATAGAGTAAGGTATCTGGCGTGAACTTCTAGACGTATTCACGTCAAAAAATCCTTTGTAGAACAGTAAGGATTGAAGGTGTTACCTAATTTGATCATTGCGACTGCCCGGCATCTTCAAAGTGTAGGGACTGGATGAGGTCTCGACGGTGCCAAAAACGGTCCTCGGGCTGATACTCTTCTGCGGGTCGTAGGGGGTTTGCCGCGATGCATTTAGCACCGTATGCGGGCTGCCCGATTGGCGATAGTTCGGAATTCCGAACACGGCCCGCGGGTAGTGCGGTTGCCCTTGTCGCGTCAGAATGTGCCGCGTCAGCGAGTTGTTTCCATCGCCACCGACGATCTGCGATGACGGTGACATGTTTCGATTGGTATTGGCGGCATCGCAGGGCGTCTTCAGCCCCTGGAGTTCTGCGTAGCTGCTCTGGTATCCGTTCAGTATGGGCCCGAGGTAGTTTCCCGTGTTGTTTTGGACGATGGAGGCGAAGTTCTCGTAGCCGCCATTTTGTAAGCTGTCATACGGCTTGGGCGTTTGAGTGAGAGTGTTGAGATTCTCGAAGCTCTGTCCTAGAGAGTCGAGGTGTGGGCTCGGCGGAGCCCATGTTATGGGCTCGATATCTATATGCTTTTTCGCACGTGGAATTGGTTGCCTGAAATGTAAAAAAGAAAAAATATATGTCGGCGTGTGATTAATTCAAGGTCAATAGATAATGAGATCAGAGCAGTGATCTCACTGTGCTATTTATCCGGGGCCTAATGGAGCTGTACAGCTCGGGCCATATAACCATCTTGTTAAACCCGGTTGGCCGGACTCACGACTCAGCTCCCATCCGGCAGTCTCCCCGAAGAGGGACTAATCCGGTGAAATCCGCTTTGAGGTCAGAGTTGAGGTATCACCTCGGGCAGCCCTGGATGGTTAATGCATTAGTCGTTTTACCAGCCTTGCTCAACTGACAAATAGCCGGGGGAGTCTAGTTGAGTAATGCTTCTTAAGGTGCGGGGGTAAGTGTCGACCTATCGTCGCCTATCCTTAGAAACGACCCGATGGCCACCCGATCTCGAATGGCTATCCGAGTAAAAGACACCATGGGAAGTTATCACGGGAAAGTTTCTCAATGAATACACAGTAATATTTTCTGACTAACCGAGCTGCGGATGATTGGAACAAACTTCCAAGCAGTGTTGTGTGCACTAAAAATATTAATATTTTTAAGAACAGACTTGACAGTTACATGAAATGTGAAAAGACTGACTGAAAACAAAATAATCAATCAATCAGATAAGGCAACATCAAATTTTGCTACTTAGCCACTTATTATTATTAATAATAATAATTTATTTATTTCTCACGATAAATAGTAATCATGCAGTCACATCATTTCATGCTTTATTTATATCTTTGCTTCTCTCTATAGTACCTAAGTAACTACAAGGTGCGAGTGACCAAGTGTTACTAAGTTCGTTCTATAGTCAAATGTGGAATGTACGATGACTGCGGGCTAATGTGAGCTTAAACGTCATTTCATTCATTGATTTTTATGCTTTTAGATCTAACTTTGCTCTAATATACAAAAACCATGGAGTTTAAACGTAACGGTGTGATATCCTTATATTTATGCGGAAATTCGGGTTCTGCTATTGTTTGCCAACTGCAGCATTTCAATGGTAACAAAATGTTTATGTGCCGTATTATGAATGCGGACAGGGCACTGCCGAGTCAACAAACACCTTCACTCTTGGAATAGTGGAATACCTCACATGCAGGAGCTCTGCTATGGTTAATGTGTGCGGCTTCTGCCTGTCGTAGGCTATGTACCTGGTCTCTCAGGTAGACCGGTCGCAGGATCTTTAGGTTGGGAGTATTAACCATTATGGGGGTAAGCTACAATGATCCTCAACGAAGAACTACATAAGTGCAGGTGGTCGGATGACAGGCCACTTCCCCTCTCATCATCATTATCATGACTTGGTAGAATGCTACCTGCCGCGAAAGATCTATAGCATAAAGTGAAAAGCGGTATTCGTCACTTGCCTCTGTAGACTTGAGTAAATCTCGTCGATGGAGACGGGCGCATTTGTAGCCAGTTTACCCTGCTTGATTTCTTCCTCGATCACGCGCAGTTCCGCCAGCTGCTTCTGCTTTTTCTCTTGCAATTTCTGCTGGATGTTAACGCGGGAGCCCACGCTCGAGCCTTCGTTCTCCGATGAGCCACCCTATTGAGAAAACATTTCATTTAATTGATTTATCCAAATTTATACTTTTTTAGTGGCTTACGTAAGCCACTATATTTATCTAGTCCAAACGAACGTACTGTGTGGCGAAAACCAAACGGCAGAGAGCGAGAGGCAGATTTTTCTAAACCTGGGCACTATGCAAAATTTGATATACTATGCAGTCGCTTTGTGTGTCATCAATTATGACAGGTCGGCTGGGACGGTGCGGCCAAAACTAATCACGATCCATTTATCATGATTAAGAGTACACCTAGCGGATATCAAAACTTCAAAACATAAAATCTATCTCCGATAGTTTTAAATTATGGTAATTTATAACAATATTACCTTCAAACTGTATTTATAACAAACTATTTTGAATATATGCTAGCACTGGCAAATAGTGCGGTTGTGAGTTATTTGCATTTTTATCACCAAAATATCTTCAAAAAGGTCTCAGATTCATACCAAGTACGAACTGCTACTTTCCCTAGAAAACAAGCTGCTAGTTTATAAGGTGATCCTTAAACCAATATGGACTTATGACATTCAACTATGGGGCACAGCCAGCGACTCCTACATAGAAATCCTTCAACGATATAGAACAAAGTTCTGAGGTCCATAGCAAACGCCCCATGGTTCACCCGGAACAGTGAGATCCTCGAACACCTCAAAATGCTGACGGTTAAGGAAGAACTTCAAAAGTACAGTGCAAGATATAAAAGGACACTGGTAGGACACGTGAACGCCTTAGCCTCAAACAACTAAACAAACGTAGCTGAAAACATGAGGAGGTTAAAACGCTTCGACGTGACAGACACTGACACTGGAGCTGACAATTAATATTAAGAGGAGACTACAAGGGAGGAGTCATCTTATATGCTTTCAATTTTACAACATATCTGATTATGGGCTACAATGCTACGACCGATTGCAGATAGGAATCCAAAAAAAGGTCCTAGAAAATACCAAAATATTCGAAATTGATTATCAAGGAATATTTTCTCTATTATATTAATTATGAGTATTGGGCACACTGGAATGCCCGGCGGAGTCAGTAGTTGGGGTCCCCTTCGCTATAGGCAAGAAAATCATCAAGGACTGCTTGGAGCAGGAACACCTGGCATCCTGGAAACAGAGCTAAGGTTGTCGCCAGGCAAAGACCATGATGGAGCAACTACTTCCTAAAAGAACCAGGGCCCTACTTGACATGAGCAAGAAGAGCCTTAGCATAACTATCGATCTCCTCACTGGACATACGACCCTTAGAGCGCATCTCTTCAACCTTGGCTTGACTGAGAGTAAAGACTGTCGGATATGTGGTGAAGAACCAGAGGACAGTATACACATTGTGGGCCGTTGTTCGGGCCTTACCGCAAAAAGGCACAGTTTACTAGGACGAGCTATTCTCGAACCCAGCGATTTGCACAACTTGAAGGTCAGTGACCTGTATGAATTGGTAAGTAGCACCGGGCTTCTAGCAGACCATTGAATCAACCACCCAGTACAAAAGATCTTATAGTTCCAGGTGACAATAAGGGCTGGAGCCTAGCCCCCCGCTCATTTTACTACTACTACTACTAAATGAGAAGTATTATGATGAATGCTTTGATATCACAAGTTCATAGCTTTCTTGTATTCAACTGTAGCAGCACACAAATATGGCCAAAAAAGGACATTATACAAATTTATTTCTACTTGTTAATATATTCCAAATTTCATAAAATAACAAAACATTCCTCTGTCAGCTTATTCTTCAATGATGAAAAATAAAATACTCAAAAATATAATATGCAGCTGAGAAGTGTCCAAGGTATGACCCAATGCCTGTTAACAGCGGCATCATCTCTGTAGCGATCTCTTAACAAGAAACCATACCGCTTACCATCTAAACATCTCTTTCCAGATTTCCAAGCGCTTGACATTCAACAATTATACTATATGTGGACAATCCTAATGTACTCCCATGGGGACATCATAATGACTATACTGGATCCAGTAAACTTCACGAAACACAAAACAGCGCTATCGGCAAACAGTGCCCAAACTGAACATGACTTAAGGACAGAGCGAATACATATTTCTAGCACCAACAATTTACAATATACTGACTCCTGACATACATGACGTGGATCTAATTATCCTCCATTTAGGGGATTGGTAAAACGAATAAAACAAATGTGAGGTGTTGAGGAAAATCATACCATGACAATCACATGGTTTATTAGGCCTATACTACGTATAATATTATAATAACTTCTTTTCTTATTTAACATGTTGAATTATAATTATTATAGCTATTTATTGCGACTAAAACTCAAGCACCAAGGCATACAAGGAAGCCTACTTCGATGGATTAGAGCATGGGCTCCAATCCGGCCCGCAGTAGAATGTGGCACATGTCTGGTATTCAGCCTGCCATAGTTTATTGGTTCCTAACGGTTCCGTGTAGCTTGGGCTATAATGGCCGTCATGTCAACTTGGCCAGCTCAACTCGCGGCGCAGCTTCTATCCAGGAGCCTCCTCGAAGAGGGACCAACCTGCTGAACCCGCTGTGCGGTGAGGCCTAATGGAGCTGTGCAGCTCGAGCCATAGGACTATTTTATTACACCAGTTTTCCCGACTCACGACTCAGATCCCATCCGGCAGCCACCTGGAAGAGGGACCAATTCGGCGAAATCCGCTTTGAGATCGGACCTGGGGTAACACCTCGGGCAACCCTAGACGGTTGATGTATTGGTCGGTTTACCGGCCTTCCTCAACTGACGAATAGTCGGGGGAGTCTAGTTGTGTAATGTTTCTTAAGGCGCGGGGGTAGGTGTCGACCTGTCTTCGCTTATCCTTAGAAACGACCCGATGGCCACCCGATCTCGGGTCTGCGATATTTCCGAGTTACGGAATTCTGCATTATCACGGTAGGTAGAGGTTGTGCAAGCGACTTCGAGCCTGGCACCAAACAGGTGTATGGAGAAATCCTCTGAATTTAGTAGCTAGGGAGTGAGGCCAGTCTGCTGGGTTTAGGTTTGTTTGCTCAGTGCCTTGCTATTATAGCACTGGTTTCTAGCGGGCCGTGGCGGAGCTTGGTATGTAGATAGATCTTCATCCTTAAGTCTCTGTGTTTCATTCCTGGGCAATATAACGAAAAGATCGTTGAAAAGCTCCGGGGTGGTCGGGTTCATTGGGGTGGCCGTAGCAGTTGACAACCTCAACTACCATAGTTTATTTTGCTTACATTATAAAATTTACAATGTAAATAATCAAACAAAATATAATCAGACGGTTTTATTAACCAATTAAGAAACACAATAACTAACATACATAATGAAATTGAACATTTTAACTGTAATTAATGATATGAGATATATCATTAAAAATTATATTAAGTGACATACATAGGTAATTCTAATAGTAAAATTAAACATTATCAATATGATTAATGGTTTATGTAGCTGTAACTTTTCACTGCCAATTGTTTGCAGTTGTGGATCAAGTTTACTAGTGGAACAGTGTTGTGCGGTCTAAAAACATTAATGTTTTAAAAAACAGAGGCTGACGGGCCAACCTATCCGCCCCGGGGCGTTTCAACGAAATTTATCGCTATATCACCCCGGAGTGCAACACAAAGACTTTAGACAAAGACAAAATTTACGTACCAAGCTCCATCTCAACCCGCAAGAGGCCAACTCTTTACCACGAGGCATTGGGAATTTTCAAACCCTGTAGGGCATCCTCGTGCCCTTGCTCCCAAATTTAGATGGATTTCTCGGCATTCCATCACTCGGAAATATCGCGGACCCGTGGCGTACTTTACTCAGCAATGCTCACCGGAGATCGGGTGGCCATCGGGTCATTTCTACGGGTATGCGACGACAGGTCTACACCTACCCCCGCATCTTAGAGAACATACGTTCCCAGACCCCTCCGGGTCTCAGTCAGTGACAACACGGCCGGTATTCCCGCCCCGTGCGTCACCTGTCCAGTTCCGCCCGAGTTTCCGTCCCTAGATCCACCACCTAGCGGGTTCACCAGGTTGGTCCCTCATTCAAGGAGGCTCCCGGATAGGGGCTGCCCTGCGAATTGAGCCGACCAGATGACATAGCAGCCATTATAGGCCAAGCTATACGGAACCGTTAGGAATCAGAAAAACAGACTGGACAGTTTCATTAAGAGACTGAAAACAAAATACTGAATCAGAATAGCCAAATGAACTTATGCTGCTTGGTCGTCTATTGTCTAGTAATTAATGTTTAGCAATAAATGAAATAGCACTTCGAGCCAGACAAGATATGTCTAAGTGAGGTATTATCATAGAAATGACCTATTTACTTACATGATGATGATCTGGCAAGGGTCGTCTCCAGAATGGCGGGCGATGTGCATGGCGGTGCTGATGCGTAGCGGAAGGCGGTGGCCTCGGAGGCGGAATACGAGGAGCTACAGGAACGAATGATGTCGGCTTCTTCTTCTTCCGCTTCGTCGCTGCACTGAAAGACGTATACTTTAATAAATACATTTCGGATATTGAATTCGCAAATACCGGGATTTTAGCTCCATACAAAACAAGGATATCGGTTCTTACGTCACTAAGAATCCTCTAATTTTACAATAAATAAATATGTACGCCGAAATAATGTAGTTTTTATTACATTTTCATACTTATGTATGAGATACATATGTACCAAATCCTTTGAAGTGATTATTCCGAACTGCCAATTTTAGGATAAAGGACAATCTGGTCTGATCTACAGACGGGTCGAAAATAAACAGGAAAACTGGGATAGGCGTATTTGGATTGAGTTAAAACTCGCCAAGGCCCTGAGAATGACACTGACCATCTTTCAAGCAAAATCCGTGCCATAGAAACTTGTGCCAGTGAAATTAACGCAAAATGCTTCCGCCGCAATTAGAACCTACATTTAAGCAGCTCTCAAACTCTGAACTTCTATGTTTTTGAGTCGAATCATATTTGGGAATGTCTGACCAGTGGGACAAATCCGATTCTGGGACAGAATAATGGGATAAAAGAAGAAGTCCAAATACTGCGATGAAATACCAGGAGAAAGACAAGCAAAACAATTCATACGCCTTTCACCGAAAAAGATAATGAAACCGCTTTCTCTCAGCAAAGGTAATCTAAGGCTAATAACATGACTTTTCATCTGTCACTGTCCAGTGAACTACCACTTGAAAATCATGAGAATTTCCGGGGACGAAATGTGCAGATTTTGCAAAGAAACTACTATGCATGCGCGAACCAACACCTGAGGAGGTCAGCAACATCACATTCAGAAGAAATGTGAGATTTATAAGAAGTCTCAAATTAGAAAGGGTAATTTAAGAAGCAGAGTATCATAAAAAATCAGGTTTGGTTGCATTGATGAGAGGCAACATGCACGGTAATGCACGTGCAAACCCTTCACTACCATTTACCATCTCATATGGACCTAGTGACCAAGGTCTTTGACAGGGTCAACTTAGACATCCTGTTGCCGAAGCTTTTTGCTCTGCACTGAACTGAACTTTGGTTTCTGTGTACATCATGTCAAATTCTTCATAAGTTACTTAAAAAAGCAGGAGTCACTTAGTCAGTATTGGTTCTTCCAGGTAAGCCCTTTTCATAGTTCATTCGGGGTTGCCGCAAAGGGCTAATCTCTCTATAATTTTATTAATTAACTCTCCGTATTTTACAACAAGGTAAAATGGGCTAAATATGAATTAGTATTTAGTTACTTTTCTCACGAAATAAGCAGCCAAAAAATAAAAAATGGCTCCCAAAATCACTATGTTGCAAGGCAAGTGCTGCGTTCAGGAAACTAATTAAAAATAAAACGGCGGTCTCTACAGTGTGCATTTTGTGTTGCAATGTTGGCTGAATATACCTCTAATACAATAATTCGTGTTAATTGCCATTTTAGAAAGCGGGCTATGAAAATCGGAGTATGAACGAGTATATTTGAAGGGTAACTCACTTTCCTCCGACGGGATTCGTGAATCTGCAGTTGAATACTCCGGGTATGGCATTCGCACCAGTATGATTTCCCACTATCGTATTTTCACCACCGTTCATGGCTGAACCTGAGAAATAACAAAAATCAACTCTTTTATAGGGTTCATCAACTTACTGACTGAGAAACTGACACAGGGATGGCACAGGTAAAAAATCACAAAGCTATTTGGCTTGTTTTATCAATATTTCTCTGCATACTACTCATAAGATATAGAAGTTATCAAATAAAACTTTAATCTACCCTTTAAACTTTAATCTAATAACCTACTCGCCGTAGGGCGACCATTCTTGAGAGGTGATGAAATCAGGAAAATTGCTTTTGTACCACTGTTGAACATTTGAGGCCCTGCGAGCCAGAGCAATCTTGTTGATATATCTATAGGTGGTTGCCGGAATGCCCCTGGCTCCAAGGAACAACCACAACTTCAATGTCTCTCGCCATAAACTTCTTTGCTCAATTTGACACCCTTTTCAACCAAAACAAGGAGACCTTTGCCTGTAGCGCAAATGTCACTCCAAACTGCAACAGATTTTAGACGATTAGCAACCCATATTCTATAATTTTAGCTATTATAGGAGCAATCGATAAAATAAGTCATCTGTATTTCCATTATCTGCAGTAGCGCGTCGTTACAGAAAATGACATCTTTCGAGTAGAACATTTTTATCTTTATCCTCCGTTTGTATGCCGTCAAATTGAGGTCAGATTTGATAATGCATTGCACAGAAGAATGACTTATCCGCAGACCTCGAGCCAATTTTCTCACCTTGGTCTGTGGATTGTGATTCAACCTTCTTTTTGATGTTGTGCCAGGTCCTAGACGTGCAAACTATCCTTTTCCTTCCTTGTCCGGGACGGTCCCCGATATGGCTAAGCACTTTGTATCATTTAATAGTTGAAGTAACCAATTGTCGACAATGTGAACTATCTTTTACTGCTTTTTTTCAGCTTTATATAAAGCTTTTATTGTTCCTCGTTGCGTATAAATAGTGAAAACAATTAATTTTAAATAGTTTTGAACACAAACAATATTAATTTTCTGCCAAAAATAATAAAGAAAAACAAACATCAACATAACATATTCCATTTTTGTATTTATTACTTCTTGGCCCGTTCGCAGTATTATGTAGGACGGGCTATATAGTCTGATGTATAACTGTGCGTTTGTTTGTTTGTCCGTATGTCCGAAGACTTCCCGCGGACCGATCTTCACCAAATTTGGTATGCAACCTCTCTGGGTGACCCTAAGCACCACCAGGTGGCAGAAAATTCGGTCCGAGACTCGTAGGTCCTGCTGTAGGTGCATCCTGGTTTACTTGGCCTGGAGGAGGATCCGATCAATAGGTAGAGCAAGCATAGCGTATATGGGTATTTTTGGAATTGTGGTGACGGGAGGAACTTATTGGAATACGTTTTAAACCATTTTTGATAAGTCAGGGATGGTCAATTAGGGGACGGCCCAAATTTGCCAATGTATTTTGCTACTTTTTCTGTTATCTAATTTTGTTTTGGACCACAGTGTAAATATGAGTTATACGCACCATTTTTCATGATATCAGTAGTAGTATAGGCCGGGGGACCCCTTCCGCCCATTTCATACCCGAGACGTCGCACATGGAAATATCGGTAGTATAACAGCATGAAAGCGATGCCGGCAGCAAAAGACCCCAAAACCTAAAAACAATATTTTCATCAATACTTACTTCATTTAAGACTAGCGGTAGGCAGAAGTGCGACAATACTACCATACCAGGATGACTTACTGAATTTTACTTTGGGGAAATGCTTCTGGGGAGTGCGAAAAAAGGCACTCAGAACCATTTACGGACTTAAAAGAGATACACCACCATGGACCACTTTTACCAAAAATCCAGGATACTGACATATCTCAAAAAATGCCTACCTTAAGCGAAATGTTGTAAATTATGAGCTTCAATCCAGTCTCCGTAATCATAACACACAAGGACAACATTATATTGCCAAAAGTAAGGTTCACCTATCAGAGGTTATTTTAATACCAAAGCCTCAAAATGTTTAATAAGCTATCACCTACAACAAAGGAGCTTGGAGAAGGATACTTTAAAAACTCTTAACATACTTAAACAAAAAGAGAAGGGAAAAAATTAGTTCCAAAAGAAAATTTAAATAAATGAGCGCCACCGCATTCTTTAGGGTGAAATGCGGAAACTGAATTTAGAAACGGGAAAAATCTACAAGAAAAAAATAACTTACTTTATTTAAACAATCAGGCGGTGAAATATCTAATAGAGTCACTATCTGTCTCGCTCCCACATCGTAATATGACCGTAATAGTAAAAGTGGCGTCACTAAGTGGCGTCAAA
>JAOPUG010000057.1:14306094-14336950 GCA_027564375.1 Micropterix facetella | reverse complement strand
ACGGCAGCACTGTTGCATTTGAAGTAACTGCGCGGGAAATTCAAAAAGTCACTGACTTATCAAACCGCCCTCGTATAATGGTCATTGGAATAATGTAATAACTGAAATAATAAATGATCAGAATTAATAAATAGTCGAAAATAATAAAATCAGCTCAAAAGGAATATATGTGACTAAAAAGTACTAAATAGTATTTGGAGTGATAAGATTGAAAATTAGTTGGATTTGATGCACAAGCAGAAATATTTCGAAAGAGACAGTCGATTTTTATTGACTGATAGCGATACGATGACGGCTCATTTGTTCGTGCCTGCGTTCCGAACACTACCCTTCCAAAGATGGAGGATTTCCAATTTGAGAAACGACCATCTCAACGAATTTGGTAGTTTTATTATGTAGCTATACAATCTACTGAATGCAATCTCGTTCAGCGGTGCCGATTTTGTATCTGCTAATTTTGACAATTCTTGTCGTTTAATTAGCCTCACATTATACGGACTTCAGTACATAACTGATAAGGAAGCATGAGAGACGATACATCACAGGGCCGAATACATCTACAAGAGTGCATTATTATTTAAGCATTGATACTTGGGTTCTCGTTTGTTAACAAAGTTAAGCAGAGTTGAGCGCGGTCAGTACTTGGATGGGTGACCACCTGAGTGCTGACCGTGTGATGATATAAATACCCGCCTAGAAGATGTTGCCACCAGGCGACTAGATGGTTTCCAAGAAAAGAGGTGTCGACATTAAGTATTGCGACTTATTTCAGCAGAATATTGACATTGTCTAAAAGTGGAGTGTGTAGCAGAATGTTTGTTAATAGCAACAAATGTTTTTAGTAACGCCAATATCATATTAGTGGCGTGGCGCAGCGGTATGTGATTGAAACGAAGGGCCTGGGGATGATTTTTGATTGAAGCCTGATATTTCACCGTCACCCGGATTCGATGGCGGAGACATCTTTTAACTCAACTTGAAACGGTTTATAGATACACAAATAGTACGCCTTCTTTTCATCTCCATTATAAGGAGTCCAACGGAAGTGAAAACACCGGTTTGGAGTCCAGGGAATGCCTATATACTCATCCTTGACAAAGTAGAGAAACTTTTTATGGTTTCTCTGCTGGAAGCGGTTTAGGCATTATATTATTAATACTAAAATATTCTACATTATGATAAAGTGGTAGTAATAGTTATATATTGTGCTTCATGACATTATGTTCATTGATTTTCACTTATTCATATAATATCATGAATTGCCCAGAGAGCATACAATATTTTCATTTTAATATTAGTAGGTAATGTACCAAAAGATATATTATTGTTAAATTGAGGACATAACTAATTTGACTTGGCCACAATAAAATCGAAAATGTATGATTGTCATATATGTTAAAATATTCAGAAACAAAAACTAAACTATGCAATAATCAAATTTATCTATAAAATAACAGAATAAAACACTTATAATGTTCATATTGTATTTACTATTTTTCAAAGTATTCTCCCTGATGATTTTTACACTTTCATTCTTGTAAACCATTGGGAAAAGCAGTTGGCCCAGTCTTCTTAAAAGGTCTCCTCATTGGCTTCTCAGAACATTATCACTGCCGTGTCGCCTTCGAGAGTCGTAAACCTCGAAGTTTATTCTTAATTTTTGGAAACGAAAAGAAATCGAAGTTGCAAGGTCAGAACTGTATGGAGCATATATCATGGGGGAGCATATATCATTTTCAAGTGAAATTGTCGTGTAATGTCCATTCTTGCTAAAAAAAGAAGCAACCATCATTCTACCAGTGATCCGACCTTTCTTTACTTTCATCGGCAAATCCTTCAAAGGAAAGACCCACTCCGCCGATTGACTTTTTTTCAGGTTCGTAACTGTCTCATTTCCTGTTACGATATCATATACTGCTAATGATTGCCCTCTGTCGAATTATTTTTTTTTTTCATTTTATCATACCATTATAAGCTGTCGTTTTTGGTATCCATCTCGAACAAAGCTTCCGAACTTTCAGATGCACATACAAAATTTTTAGCACTTGGCTCCATGCCAATATTAAATATTGTACAAATTTTCTGACATGTTATTTTGACTTCTAATTTATCCGATCAATGTTAGTTTCTATTACCGCTGTTTCCGGCCGGTCTTCGCGTGAATCTTCTTGGAGATGAATATTTCCACGTTTGAATTCATTATACCAGAAGTACACAGAGCTACGAGATGGAGCTTCATCACCCAACGCTAACTAAAGTCTTTGGCAACTTTCTTGTTGACTTAAAATCACAGCGAAAATCATATAAAATCATACAATAAAAAAATTCTCAACTTAAATACAACCTTAGGTAAACCCGCAATTTTCAAGATGGCGCCACAAATAAAAAACAAATGACAAACAATGCAGAAACATTATCATTGTTGAGCTCAACTCATTCATTTATTTTCATTGTTGAGGTGTTGTATGCAATTACAGGAAGGAATGGATCCTGGAACCCTCGGCCGAGCATACTCTTCCGCTAATTACCAAAATGAAGGCAACCACTATTCCGGACAAGGGCCAGACATTCAGCGGCAACAGATGACTTATATGGACAGGTATGATTCATTTGAAAACATTTTTCAACCATACAGAGTTGTTAAATGATGAAATCCATGAAAATTGGCTAGAAAAAGAGCTCTAGTAGAGGATACCGGAGACATTTGAGACAAAACAATTCGAATTGAAATGTTCTACATACAAGTAATTATTTAATATGAGGCTCCACGAGATACTCCCTCAAAGAAAACTGCTTGAACAGTTTTTATCCACGTAACATATAAAATTGAGAATGTAATATAATTTCCTTTCTTTAAATTGTTTTTCTTAGCTCACAATATACAATCTGTTCTTTTCCAACATGATGAAACTCTGTGAGCATAAACTCTATCAAAATCAACATATTGTCAGGCATGTCAGGGTTTATAATTAATTTTAGAAGAAAAAAGTCTCGTTAGTTTTTACTCAACTGCCACGTCACAAAATTATGCACCTGTGTTTTTTTTTTAGTTTGTTGTGTGGGCGATTTTTAAGGTTTCTTGAGCCTTGTATCACTGCGACTATTTCTGGTCTATTGTGATTGCCACCACTAGAGTTCCGGCTAAGCCTTGTGTCATTTAAGAACCGCAGTAAGCTTTTGGCGCTGGATTTTACCTCTCCAGCTGGGAGTTAGTAGCCACCCAGGTGGGTGTTTCTTCAATGCATCAGTGGGCCACATTCGCACACGAGGTGCATGTTTTCTGCATCTTGGCAGAACCTGTATACTCTAGTGTCCTGGATTTTGAGGTGGAACATGTGTTTGTTCAGGACACAATGCCCCGTAAGCGCCCTCACTAGCATGCGTAAATTGTCCCTATTTAACGCTAAAGCCTTGTGGGCAGTCTTGCAGTCGTAAGCTTTGATTAGGGCTTTAGAATGACTGAAGCCTGGCATATTGTTCCAGTGGTTGAAGGATTGTTCTAAACATAGTTTTTTGAGCATTAGAGTCCTAACCTATCGGGACGCCATGGCGACGTCGCTGACGTTGCAGGAATGGCTACTTCTGGCGATCAAAGGTCGCCAGATAGAGTGGCCATTGTCAGTTCATTACGTATGTCACAGAAAAAATAGAAAAAGAAAAGAAAAAATCAAGGAAATTATGAGTTCATTCCTTTATAGTAGGTTGAAGCCGAAGTGGTGTTTTCTTAAAATTATATGGATATTTAAGAAAATATCCTACAAAAATTTTCAATCACACGAGAATGTCAGTAGCACTTTTTGATCTATTATTGAGCTTATGTAGAAATGATTTGTTATTTTTTCCTTCCTTCGTCATGTCGTTTTTTTCTTTCAATATGTTAACTATTTCATCCCAACATTTAATTTTTAATGCAATATCCCATCAACAGGAATAGTTTTGAATTTCCACAATAAATCTTTCTATATCAAAACGCACTTTTTACAACACTCCTTTTTACAGCATCCCGGTGGGTTAGAGTCCTTAGGTTTGCCAGGCTTTTTACACCTGTATTATCCGAATTAGGGATAATCATAGGGTTCAGCAATCATTTACTAAATTATTATGACTAAAGATGCAAGTGTGTGTTTCAAAACATTTTAATCAATTGTTTGAATTATGGCAATAAAAAGTAATAAAAGTGAAAGATATTTTTTTTTTCATTCTTTTTACTCTAATTTTTAAAGTAGGGTGAGTGTTTTTAAAAGACTGCTTTGCATTATGAGACAGTTTCTCTACAAATGAAAATTAACAGTTTTCATAATATGAATAATATAATAACGCATATTGTGGGCTAATTTTTGCAAATATGAAATGGTTATGTCAAAGCAGTGGGTAGTCACCGGTGAAACCGCACTAGAGAAGGGAAAAAGATGTCCTGTCAGCTGGCAAGATCATGATGGCCATTTTCTGAGACGCAAAAGGCATCATCTTCATTGATTACTTGGAAAACGCAGAACAACCGGCGCCACCAGGTATCGCTACTAGACTGCCTAAATAAAGAAATAACAAAACTCCATTCTCATTTGGCAAAGAAAATGGTATATTCCACCATTGCAATGCACCAGCACATTCGTCTGCATTGGCACGGGGAAAACTGTTCGAATTGCAATACGAACTTGTACTCCATCTCTCATATTCACTAAATCTAGCACCCTCAGATTATTATCTGTTACCAAAGTCATATGTGAAACAGAGGCCTATTTTGTAGGTTTTAACACGCATTACTATCTCGCCGGGATAACCAAACTTGAACGAAGATAGCACGTCATAGCCACTTGCAAAGCCCGTCAAGGAGACTATGTTAAAAATTATTCACTATTTTTCTCATAAATTTACATTTTTTTATTATTGCATGTGTTTTTCAAACTGCCATCGTAATCTATAGTCGCTGAACCATTAGAATCATGCGATCTCTTTCTCACTTGCATCGCCTTATGGAGAGTGACTGCAGGAACCTGCCGGTCGTCGCCGAATTTAACTTTGTAATGCGGCGACAATAACTGGCATTGTGTGTAAAATAAAATAAAAATAAAATGACTTAAGAGATTCTTATTAGTGATCGAACTTTGCAGATTAGCGCAGCAGAAGCGCGTCGAGGATGCTGAAGATTTGGACGTGAACGCAGGTCTTCACGGCAATTGGACTATGGAAAATGCTAAATCTAAACTACACCAATTCATGCAGGTGAACAAGATCTCAGCCGAGTACTTGTACAAGAGTCTCGGGCCCGACCATACCAGGTAATACCGCGGTTTTCGATTGCATAAAGCGTAGATGGCTGATTTAATATAGCGGTAGACTTGAATATGTCACAATATCTTTTTATTTATAAATAAGATAAAACGAATTTACCGCTTTAAGTATGAAACACCCGACGTTTCGGCAATGTTGCAACCGCCGTTGTCAGGATAGGCAGTCAACCCTGGACGTCGGGTGTTACAAAATTCATGCGATAAATTCGTTTTATCTTATTTATTATGTCCAGCAACCGCAATACTCTTCAATTTCATATATATTTATTTACTCTGACATCACTGCGACTTAAGCCGGGTCTTCTAAATCAAAACTATCAATTTAAATATTAATTACCTTTTATATCGCTGAGGCTTTGAATAGATGATTACATATGAACTGCATCTACATATCGACGGTTGAAAGGCAAAGTTACTAATAAGCCATTGGATAAATTTAACAATAGAGCCATTAAATCTGAATTTTTCAGAAAAAAATCATTACAATTTAGTTATACAACCGATTTGAGAGTGGATTGGTTCTTTACAGAACTTCCCTTTATCAGAATTCTATAAAATACATGGCTTTTAGGCTTTTAGAATAAAATACATGGCTTCTAGAATTTTATAAAATACATGGCATATTAGTCAAATAATTAGTATACTCTTGAGCTAAAGGGGTTAATAAATAATAAATAAATTCTGAGAAATACATCTAAGTGCCCTATGTGATTTTTCGATATATATTATGGGAGGGTAAAGGCTTTATAAGCCTAGTAACAAACTTGCCTAATAAGGGTGGAATGATGACATAAGCTGTATGTGAAATAAATATAAATAAATTAATAAAGTTCATTACTCATATTATGATGTTGTGTAAATAACTAATATGCTTTATTAAAGATTTATACTAAACTTAAAAATGACACGATGCACAAAAATATATTTTTACTTATACTTAAATTGTTCATTCGGGGTCACCAGAGGTAATTACTTGGTTACAGATGTAGTTAGTCACTATATAAACCACTGGATTAGTTCCAGAGCCTGTAGGCTGTGTAGGACCAAGTGTTGTTACTCTCAAATAATACATCTTTTGAGTAAAGTTTGTTCTCGACTGCTGTGTTAGCGTTTGCAGCGTACAGTCTGCAGAGCGTAGAGAGGAAGAGGCGGCAGGTGCGATAGTGATAGTTTAGTATGTGCAAAAGCGAATCAGATCCGACCCCATCCTGGAGGGTGCACATGTTGCGAATTTCTAAAGATTTTTTCAATACTTCCCAAATATCATAGATTTCTGTCCTTGTCGGTGACCCCTTGTTATATGTGCGGCATCACCTAATACAGCTTAGAGCCTGTACAAAATGATATTAGAAGAAAGTCTAATCTTGCCAATCGTAATGTGGTCATTGTTTCAGGTTTTCTCTTGAAACAATGACCAATGAAAGAAGAATGACTCTTATAGTATTATGCAGTAAGCTGTGTGACATAATGTCATAAGAGCGTTGGTATCAAATTAAAAATATGAAATAATTGCTTATAAGTGTAATTTTATGAATAATGGTAATGCTACACTTCTAATAAGAGAATCGATGAGTCGTAAGCTAATGAATGAAAATAGGAAAAATACATCCTTTTTTGGCATTTATTGCCAGAATATTTATAAAAAATGTATTATTTAAATTGACTAAAAAGCCAAAAATAAAATCTGTTCACTATGAACTGAGTCATGAGATGTAGAATAATTTACTGATTCCATCGGTATAAATAACGACCAAAATGACTCGTTAGTCACTTAGCCTTTCAACCATCAATATAATGACCTATCATTTGACACGGTTGATCATGATACTAATATCACATTTTGTAAAAGGGGAGTCATTTGATTAGTCTGACACTTGATTAAAAATGTATGCCCGCAGTGGGAAATGGGCATGTTAAGAGGGTTCCCTTTTTTCAATTCTCCATAAAAATGCAAAACTTTATGACGTTATTTTATGTTATCCGGATATTATAAATAAAACAAAAACAGATTTTACCACACTTAATTTTGTAGCATCCTACGTTTCGTCAATGTTACAAACACCGTTATCCATGGTAGACTGAAGTGCTGTCACCACGTAGATTTTTGAGATGACAATTTTTTAAATTCCATCTTGCACACACAAACACTACATATCTGTTTCGCATCTTTTCTATGGGTGTTACAAACATTTTAAGAAGGTTGTTCTATTGAAGTATGGTTTGAAACCATTCAGGAGTTCATCTTATTTCTGTGGCTTCCCGGATCATGCGAAGATAATCCCCCGGTGTTTCGTTCCATTATCCAAGATGTGTTCACAGATTGCTGATTTTCCCGCTGAATGTTTTTAAGGGCCTTGATGTGTTCCATCAGTTAAGTCACTTTGGGCAATGTATGTCAACCTACAGCTGCACTCGATCTTATACACACCCAGGATTTGCATTGATATTACATCCTTTACTGTCCTCAGAGATAGAGCTATATTTTGGGTCGGCTTGATCCGTCATACTCTTGATATACGGTAAGAATACTCGTGATTTGCTCGGTTTTATCGTAATTTCACTTTTCCATCTGCAGAAAATGCACAGCGTCTCATATGTCGCCTTTTCGCTTCACGAGCTACGTTTGCACTGAGCGTTGATGTGAGCTGGCGTGCAAATATTTGTCCGTATGTGCAGGCTTGATATACACCATATATCCTTTTGTCATTTGCAACCGTGACACCCAAAAAAGCCCTTTTTTCTATTTGATAGGTAAATTTTATTTTTGAGAGTATGGAGTTTAGATGAGCCAGGAATTCTTCATCGTCACCTCAAGATACAGAAGTTTCGTTGACATTCACGTCATTCAGTTTACCCTGGACACGGTGTTGTAAGCAAACTTCACGCGTTAAAATCCGTATTTGTCTTATTTGTTATATCGAGTAACCGCAATTGTGTTCCATTTTATATTTGGATATTTTCAATTACGAGATGAGGCTGAAAAGTTCCAATAAGTCGATATTTTTGATGGGCCACTAAAAATGCATAAGTTGTCATGAAAACCGGATGTCCTTGAAATGAGCGCATATGCAATCTCGCCCGTCTATCCCTCTTAGGAGGGATAGACGGGCGAGATTGCATACAGTAGCCTACCAGGTACAACATTTGGGGCATTTCTTCACACGAGAGTAAAATTGAGTCCCGAGTAGTGATTTTTTTTTAAAAAAGTGGAAAATCAACACAAGAGATTGTTGATTTGATGCAAACTATTTACGGTGACTCTTGCTCAACCTATAAAACTATAGCAATAAACCTTGCAGTGGGTAACCGAGGGGGAGAAGGCTCCGAGAAAGTTCCACCAGCAAAAGTCATCCATGGAGCTAATGGGGGCCATATTCTGGAATTCCGACGGAATAGTGCCGATGGACTTTCTTCAGAAAGGAATTACAATGAATGCGGATTATTATGCGCAATTGGTAGTCGGATTATATTGCGCAGGTGAGGTTAAAACTCAAGGAGATGCGGAAGGGCAAACTTAGTCGGAAGATTTTGTTTTTTGCAACACAACGCTTCCGTCTACACCACCTTATTGCAAAGGTTCCTGTGGGGAAAGCTGGCCTCGAGGAGTTAGATCAGCCTGCCTACAGTCCAGACTTAACACCCCGAGGGAGGCGGTTTGAGGGTGAAGACGAAATGAGGACAGCGGTTGAGGCCCATTTTGCAGACAGAATATATTTTTAAATGGATTAAATGTGTCGCAGCAAAAATGTAGTAATTGTGTTGAAGTTCGCGGAGATTATATTGAAAAATAAAAAATAAATCAATGAATTACACCATTTCCTTATATCGACTTATCGTAACTTTTCAGCCTAACCTCTAATATATAGCAAAATCGCAAACGCTCCATTGTGTTTGTATGGAGAACGGCTGAGAGGGGCACTCTTAATCTTGTCCTAAGTATTTACAAAGATGCACTATAAAGTCGTTCGACAAAAGCAGCTTGAGCCTTAGCCGAACGACGACACATACCAAAAATGACAAACGATAATGTGTTCGACTGCGGCTCAAGATGGCTTTGTCGTTCCTTAAATAATTCTCATATCGACTATGAGAACTCATTCGTTTTACCCTGTCCAAAGAAGATTGTGTCAACGGTATGATTTTTACAAAACTTTTCAAGCAATCAATAGCGACGCTTCCTTTGTGTAGAAAGGTAGCATGTGACTATTGGTTTGTTAGTTGAAAAATTGATGTGACTGGAAAATCGATATAAGGTTAGTTTTCTGGGAGGTTGAGTGCTCGGTAATGCGTATGGTATATATGCTTAACTTGTTCTTCCAGTGCCATGTCCACTACCAAACTTTGGCCATATAATTTAGCTTTACAACTTTATTGGCCACCGCTCAAAACAAGATTTCTCAATGTCTCAGGTGGTAGATTTCTGAAACTTTCCGATAGATTACGGAGCCAAGATATTCTTTGTCCTAGACCTCTTCCGGCTATTCTCCCTTGAATTATTAGATGCATAATGTTGTATCTTTCAGGATCGCATACGATATGACCGAGGTATTCGAGTTTGCAGTTTTCTATGTTCTTGCTTAAACGCTTCATTCCTAACTGTCAAACCGGCTTATAGATAGTATTCTGCGATAGATGCACATTTCGAAAGCTTCAAGATTTCTTAACAGTTTGTCTATAAGTGCCCACTTTTCCATCCCATATAATATTATTGCGAATATGTTGCATCTTAGAAACCTGAACTTGAGGTTTATGTTGATGATTCTTCTGCAATATACCTTTTTCATCTTAAAGAATGCGCTTTTGGATTTTTCATTGTGGATTTTTATTGCTTCTTGCTCATATCCCATTCATATTGCAGGCAAGATAATTTACTGCCTTACGTGTACTTTTTTTTGTTATTGCTTCAACCCTTATTTGTCACACACTCTTGTAACATTGTCAATGGACGTTGGAGTTGTTCGACGCTGCTAGCAATTATGACAGTACAGTCTGCATTTTCGCCATTTATCTTGACCCCACTTGTGAACATGTTTTTCCTACTTGAATTCATCACTAATAATTATTAACTGTTTCTAATTAAGCATTTGCTAGAGAATATTGTTTGTTGGGGTTTCTTTCCCAATAGGAAACACTACACATTTCTCAGTGTTCATGTTCAAGGCAAGCAACCAATCATCCGTACACGCTTTCACTTTACCTTACAGCAAAACCACACGAGCTCTTGCCCACCCAGAACAACGTTACACGCATTTTAAGTTGCACGAATAACACGGGACTTTCGTACTCTAAGTCCCGTACTATTGCAGTGCTCGTTCGAAGGCATTTATACAGAAAGAGACATTTCTAAAATAATCCGTTGACGCAGTCAATCTTTTGACCAGGGTTTGCGAATCGAGAGTTCTCATAGCCGCCCCAAAAAATCCGGTGACCTCAGTCCGTAGCCGATTTTGTAAGTATTTTAATTTTATTATTTTTCTTTTATTTTATTTTCATTCTTTGTCGACCGATATTCTGAACTTCGGCATCAGTAGTTTTATCTTTAGCGCTCATTTGTTCAATTTTTTCACGAGGTACAGCTGAACAGTCATTATAATATTTGTGAACACAGTGAAAGCTCTAACTTTTATTGACATGCTGGTTCTTGAATGTTAACGAAGTTAAGCAGCGTTGGGCGCTAAA
Source organism: Micropterix facetella (assembly GCA_027564375.1). NCBI lineage: Eukaryota > Metazoa > Arthropoda > Insecta > Lepidoptera > Micropterigidae > Micropterix > Micropterix facetella. Next base: position 14,325,980 of record JAOPUG010000057.1, on the reverse strand, counting down.
CATATCCAACCAGGGAAGGCAGTGTTGCCATCCTATCCTGCCTACTGAATTAGATCTAGAATTATATAACATGGAAGCTATGTACTGTGCAACAGTCATGTTTTGCACAGTTTTATATATGATGAATTGAATTAATCATGCCATAATCAGAATCCTGTGATATCACAGATGATATCACATCACAGAAACCTTTAACAATAATCTGAATCGCAATTGTATTTAATGTTAGTTTTCAAAATAATCAAATTCGGTATTGTAATCAGTAAATTAATAATCGTTGCATCCCTATTTAATAACTGCCACTTATCAACTAATATACACGCAATAACAACAGCCTGGTGATATAATTTCTAAGATATGACGCTTTAAAACTACATAGTGAGGTAGAAAAGTTCTTGGCCTAACGTAGATATCGCACTCTGATTAGAAAATAGATGTTTTTTAAATTTGAAATCCTTCGGATGAAATGTCTCCAATGCTGCAAGATTTTAATCTGTCAAAATAAAAAAAAATAGATTCGATTGATCAAGCATTTTTTTTAAAATGAATAACTTGTACAGTCTCTGTCAAATTTGTTGATACCTCGCATACTGGCTCTAAAATGCTTTCACATATACAATACAATCTCATCAAAACATCATGAAATTGCCTTATAAAAGACTATAGCCGCTATACAGCCTTTCAAACGCCGATACAGCCAACCGTGAATTGATGTTCAATAAATGCAATACATGTGATCTGCACATGTGTGCGAGGGATCAAGATTTTTGCTGGGGACGATAGTGTCTTGCTGTGATTAAATTCTTGACAAAAGAGGGGAAAGCACCAACCAAAACCAATAACCGCTTGCAGACCGTTTGTGGGACCGATACTTCTTCATTTTCTACTGTTACATTCTGGGCATGCCAATTTAAGTTTGGCAGGGAGTCACACTGGATTACGACCCTCGCAGTGGATGTCCAGTCGAGGGGTCTGGAGATGAATCGTCGAAAAAGTGAAGACCTGTTCTTGGAGAACTATCAGTTGATTATGAAAAACGCTTGGCCTTAAACGTCCAACTGCGTATCTTACATGAAAAATAGTTTCGAAAGCAATTTACATGCTAAATCGCACATTTTCCATATATGCCCAAAAATCTGGTATGTACTCGTAGGTCATATCTAATGGTTTTAATATATTATATTAACCTAAGCAGGGTAACATAAATTTCCTTGGTAGTTTCTAGAGTACTATTTGATAGTAAATATATATAATAATAAAATGCAATAGTTTATATTAAATATTTTGTAATAATCTTTTATCTAATTAATAAAACCTATCAAATGACAACACCAACAGTAGATAATTTTAAGATAGATGTATTTATAGGCGGGAAATATAGAATTGTCTGTTTTGCAGATCTTCTGTAATCTATGTAATTTACTGTGGCAAAAATCCAAGGTAGTCACCATGATTGCACGATAAATTCCACATTTCACAAAACAAAAACAAACAATAATAAAAACAAAGGTAGTTGCTATTGGTTATCCTCGATAGGTACAAGATCAATTCGGATTTTTTTTCCGTCGTGACATGTGATGAAACATGGACCCCGAGACCAAGCAGCAAATCATGCAGTGACAATGATTTGGAAATCGAGCGCCTCTTAAATTTAAGGCTGTACCTAGTGCCAAGCAGGGCAAAACCAAGACCCTTTCATTTTCTGGAATATTGAGGGAATAACAGTAATTGATTATTTTCCGAATAAAGCCACAATTATATATGTATATTTTGCTGATCTACAAAATCGTCAAATTCAAATATGAAATGCAGTCTCTTGCCATATTATTAGACCCACCATACATTTCAGCACAAATTTACACTTTTCAGTAACCTATAACTTTTGAACAATGCTTACTTTCTTGCTTGTGGTGTTTATTTTAATGAATATGTCAAAAAACATAATTTTCACTAATTTACCATTCAATATCAGTTCAATAAATTATTTACGCTATTTCTGTAAAAATATTTTCGTATGTCAACATTCAGATGTAGCGATTCATTATGCAGAAAAGAGTATAAATATACAGAATTATTATAAACTACATAACTAACCTTTATCATTGTTTCATATAATAATAGTAATTAAAAACGATCTTTCCACCACCATTCTCCCCGTGAAGACACCATTCTCGCACACTACACCGTTATGAAATTTCACAGTCAAAATCTCGCTATGAAACATCCGACATCTCAACCTTAACCACTTAAAAAAATGTTAATAATGTGTATTAGGAGTTTCTGCTGTGAGATATCATTCATGGTGCGGCAATTGGGACGCACCGTGACGGCTAGGGAATCTGCTTCCACCAAGCAGGCGGCTTCCAAGTCGTGTGCACTCTCTCTCGTGAGGCAGCTATACCATCTCGGCGTCATCGAAGCTTTCTCCGGAACCCTCAAGAAAGACAGGTGACAAGTTTTCTTGCTTATTAACCGTGCTTAAGAAAAATATACATATAGAAGCGCCAATACAATACATAGCATAATCAAAATAATAGTTCTTATTACAAATTTTTCAACTATAAATGTTATATGAATAGTTAGATATAGTTCTAAAGTTTCGTGTAATTAAAGGTATATTTATTCATCTCCTATATCATAGCCTCTTGCTTGTCCAGGCCGATTCCATTAAATACGCTCTTGGCGGCATTTCTCGGCCCAACAGTGGGGAATTGTGTACCAATTAAAACAATATTTATGACTTTAGCTTTGCAACTTGACCCAACTTGTTACGTTTTTCTTAATGTAAGTGAATAGATGTTTGTAGTAGTATAAGGTTTGTTAAGATATGTTATCATGATTCATAAATTAAGATAACTCAAGTGTTATTTAGCGATTTCATTTAAAAACTAAAGCGATGATCTATCTATTTCATGTTTTAAATAGGATTTTGTTATCAATCTACTTACGAAAAAAATTAAAGAGACATTTGACAGTATAAAAATATTTATTTACAAGCTTTTGAAAATCAACATAAATCTAAACGGATGAAGACGATCTGACATTTGTTTTTTTTTTTATATAACGCATAAGTATTTTAGAATATTGTCGCATCTAAAAATGTAGCTCCTTTCAGGCGGAGTAGGATAACACTAGTTCCTTATGGAGTTATTCACAAGTGAAAGAGGAAAAGGTATATTTTTTAGAGTGTGTCGCGTATCGGCCGCTTGGGTGCTCCCAGTACCCAGGGACAATCTATAGAATTTTTGCATTGGGTAATGGTAATAGTACCCAGGGACACGCAATGGGTTATGAGTAATACGCGGAGAAACATCGATCAAAACGAGCCAAAATGGCATTATAAGTCAGTAAGTTGATGGACACTCTAAAATAGTTTTAATTATTTCAAATTTCATTATTATTTCAGTAATATTCAGCAATAAAAGTAAAATTCCGAAACAATTTTATTGGAAAATTTGTACACTCTAAAAGGGTTTCGATTAATTGAAAACATTTTTCGACTTATTGACTTTATTATAGTTGTGACTATGATATTACAGTTGTGCGGGATGGCTCTAAAGGCAAAAACATTCCACTACAAAACCTGTCTCAATAATTGAGAAACCTTCAGATTGGATTCTGGAGGGCGATTCAGTCTCTAAACAGTATTGTTTCCCTGAAAGTCACAGATGCACAGCCCTTCGTCCTGATATAACCCTTTACTCCCCATCTCGGGAGGTTCTTATTGTAGAATTAACTGTTCCATGAGAATCAACTATCCCAAAAGACCACGAGCACAAATTAAACAAATACCATGATCTCGCAAATGCCATCACCCGGAACGGATTCACTGTTCATCTTCACGCGAAAATAATTAACTCCTCAGAAAAAATATCTAAAACCGCCATTCCAACATCTCAAATTCTATGGCTTCGAAGGGGGAGTGAATGAGTGGTAAGGTGAACGCTCACATATGGTAACACAGCTGTCCTAAATCTATCACAGGCAGTCGTTAGTCCGGAGTCCACTGCTCACCCTCCAGACGTGTAAAAATATTATTATGATGGGCCCAAATCCGGTCGGTGAGTTCCATGGCAGCTCCGTTTGTATTTACTGGCTTACGTGTCTATAAATAATTTACCAGAGTGAGTCAATTTACCTGGTTGTTTACAAACAATTTACCAAATTCACTTGTCAGAACTAGCCACTCATAGGTTGACGATACAAGTACCTGCAGGTAGACATTTTTTTTTATATTTGAGTAAATTTTAATGCAGGTAAATGTCATGCTGATAGGTACATACCTAGCGAAATGGCCGCAAAAGTTAATAAAATCGGATATGAGACTGGCGCGGCGCATGGTGCCATAAAATGAATCTCTTGCATTCTTTTGCTCTTCTGTTCTCCTGGGACCTTACTAGGCTGTAACCGCCGACGACCGACATTATCAATGTGTCAGTTGCTTATCAGTTGACGTTTTCTGCCCTGCTTTTGTATCCTGTTTTTCCCTGGTTTTCTCTGTGTCACGTAGCTTGTTACTTCGCATTGAGTCTGGTTTTTCTCTATTGAACTGTTTTGTGATCTGTCAGACTGTTCCGTCAGCTTCAATTTTTGGATACTGCAACGGAAATGCTGCGGACTTGCATCATGAATATCATTGTCAGTTTCCTAACTGACTAGTTCCTAATGTAACAGTCTATGCAGCTACATATCTACGCATCACTGAAACTGGCTAAGTACGACGAGATCAACTGAACCCTGCATTTAATCGTCTGCCGTCTGCTGTTGAAGACAATATTTTTAGGATGTTTTCTGTGGATCCAACTATAAGCACCAACGTAGTAGCGAAGTCTCGGTGTATTGCAGTTGAAAGTTTGCTCAGCGATGAATCGAGACCGCCAACATCCCTACCACTACACGCCGACACCAGAACTAGTAGAGGATGATCCTATAAGATTCCAGTTCTGACGATTTAATATTAATGCTGACGCTCGCTAGAAGATCCTAGGTATTTTTGACGGATTCTTTGGACTATTGAATCCAATTTTGATAGGGAAGGTATTATCTACTATTGGGCTGAAGAAAATTCACGAAAGATCAGAAAAAGATGTTTTGAAAGAAGGTCAGTATAAATATATGGGTTAGAGTAATTAGAGGTGCATTAATTGGCTCATTGCAGCATATGAAGGATTCCTAACAGATGAATTGCCACTACTGTTGGAGGAAGTGCCTCTAGAAACATGACAAAGAATGATATTTTAGCATCATAGATGCCCTGCTCATTAGGGACTCGGTCTTCGAACTGCATTAATCAACGCTTGCCCGGCCGATGGATTGGAAGAAGAGGACCGATCTCTTAGCCTGCTAGGAGTCTTAATCTGACCCCTTTCGACTTTTATCGCTGGTGGCACATGAAAGAATTAGTTATGTGCGAGGATTAGTAAACACCCGCAAAGCGTTAATCCAGAGGATACTGGTAACCGCTGCCATAATAAATGATGATTTTCCAAATCTGATAACTAGAATCGAAATAAAAAACAAATTTGTGCTTGTGTTAGAAATAGAGGAAAAATATTGGTGACAAAAAATAGTAAAATTGATATTTTTGACTGTTTTTTCATACTGAATGCGATCATTAAATTAGATACTGCATTTTATTACCATTTAATGATAATAAATTGCAGTATACACTACTTGCTCAATCTGGTCTACTATTCTGCTATTATATTAAAATTCGCATACAGAACCTGGTCTCGAGGGACGTAAAATAATACATCAGGACGCGAAATGCTTACTATATACGAGTACGACAAAATGTTAAAGCACTTTGTGGAAAAAGAACGCCGATCTCAGAATTTCTAATCTCATTAGAAAGCCAATGAAATATATACAGTAATATGCTTAAAACATGTAATAAAACATTTAGATTAAATTGCTTTAAAAACTTCATTTCTTTACTAATTTTGCCAATCGCCCAACTCTTTTTCTTGGCATTTCTTTTTTATCGCAAATTCTATTATCATTTCTTTTACTATTCAAGTACGTAGGGCTATTTTATGGGGTATCTGATGAAGATATAAAAAAAAAACTTAAATATTACTTTTATATTCACTAAAATAAATAATGGAGTAGGGTTTTTGAAAGAAAAAAAAATAAGTAATATTAATAACATCCGCTTCCGGTAGTGAAACTTAAATAATTCAACATATTACTGCAAATGTGAGACTATGAAATGGGCTTACATGGTGCCGACCCTTTCTCCTTCTCCAGCCGATTATGGAAGTATTTAAATTTTGTTATTTTTATGTATTTTATTTTCATTCTTTGTCAACCGATAATCAACTTCGGCGTCAAGAGTTTAATCTTTAGCACTCATTTTCAATTTTTCCACGAGTTACAGCTGAACATTCATCGTAATATTTGTGAACACAGTGAAACATTTCACTTTTGTTGACACACTGGTTCTTGAATGTTACCGAAGTTACGCAGCGTTGGACGCTAAACATATCCAACCGGGGAAGGCAGTGTTACCATCTGTCCTGCATACAGAATTTGATCTAGAATAACACGATACAGAAGCTATGTAATGTCCAACTGTCATTTTGCACATATATTTGTATAACATTTATAGTTGAATCTATGCCTTTTCTTTTAATTTTGCAACATGATATTTAAAGCAGAAATATTTGAATTTATTCAAATATTTCTGAAATTTATTAAATATTTTATCTGTATATTTATAGAACCAATGAAGCTGTTATGAAGCCTTACAATGTTTGCTTGAATCCCGATCTCATATCGCAGATTAATGACACTTTGGACGGTGAGTATTTTCTTCTATATGTGTAATTACCATAGAAAAATATAATTGCAGAATATACTGATTTTCTAATACACTATTGCAGCATTTCTCAAACTATTTTTGCCCTGGCCTAGTGGTTTATATGTTTCCCTTTCTGACCTAGGGGCCTGTTCTATCGTAAGTAATATTAATCACCACAGAAATACCTACACTCTTTTACTGGCCGCTTAGGTCAAACTGAGCGTGCAGATGATGGAGAGGAATGGTGCGAACGGTGTGCGAGACGAGTACAGTAAAAAGCGCGAGACGATACATTGCTTCTCTTACCGGATACATGCCACGGAGCGCTCAGCCTGCTGCGCCACACCCAGAAAATGGGTCAATGGGCCCGGCTCACAACAAAGCACCTCTAAAGGGCAATTGCCCAGCGGTAGACGTCACAGGCCTTAGACAAGGACCATCGACTGACTCATGACGATCACTCGTTAGTACGGCGGTGTTTGCACTGAAGAATCCATCACGTCTCTCTCGTCGCCTGAACGACGTGGCACTCCACTTGATCATTTACAAGTATGATGTTTAAACAACGTGACAATATTATGACCCGATATTTTATTTTCGTGGCCCGGTGACGGGTCGTGCCATATGGGAAACGCTGTACTATTGCTACCCAAAAAAAACATTTTTTTTAAATTTGTTTTTTTTTTTACAAAAAAACTTTTAATATTCTTTAAAATATTCTTATTTACAGTAATATTTGTCCATTCTTTTATTCCATTGTTGAAAACTTTTTAAAATCATCTATTGTAATGCCCACAATAGACGATTTCCAAGGGACGATTACAGCATCTCCTTCGTTTTCTTCTTCCCCTCATCTATGTCGGCAAAACATTTTCCTTTTAAGTCCCTCTTCATTCGACCAAGAAACCAAGAAAAGTCACACAGAGCAAAATCTGATGAATAAGACGGATGCTTCAAGGTCATGCTGTATTTTTGTTAAAAACTGGCACACTGAAATTGGCATGATCCGAGTCCCACAGGTGCTGCAGGTGTATCATGGTTTACTTGGCCTGGAGGAGGATCTGACCAATAGGTAGAGCAAGCGTAGCATATTTGCGTAGTTTTGGAATGAGACAAGAGACTTATTGGAATAGGCCTTGATTTTATCTGGTAGAGTAAGTAGTGCGTATATGGGTATTTTTAAATCGGGGTGATGAGAGGAACATTGGAATAGGCTTTAAGCCATTTTGGATAAGTCAGAGATTACTAATCACAGGACGGGCCAAAGTTGCTAATGTATATTGCTACTTTTCCTGTTATTATCTTTCAAATAATTTTTCAGGCTCTTTTGAATTTTCCATTGGATTAAAATTTGAAATAACACACAAAAAAGGTGATCCTCCTTCCGTTTGCATGCTGTACGAGTATGTATTGATACACACGACTGCCCTGTGTGTAACATTGCAGAGTAACCATTTCACAATCATCGAAAAGTCATTGTATGATTCTGTCCTACAAACCGATTACTGGAATGCTTCACTGGCTTCAGACGTATGGTGTGCTATGGCAAGGTTCGTTGCAATCTTTTAAGATCTGTTAAAAAAGTATCGAACCTTCGGTCGGTCAAAATGGATTTAATCATAGAAAACACATTTATTCTAATCTCCTTCAAAGTAGTTCGTTTAGCAATGCACACTTTTCTTCCAGCGATTCCACCATTGTTGTAAAACCTCTGGAACGCTATTTAATTGGGTCATTGCATTCCAGGTAATGTCTCCTCTTGGTTGGTATCAGGTCCCTTTCAGTGGCATTTTCACTTGAAAATAGCCAAAAATGACACAGAGCCATGTTATGGGAGTAGGAAGTCTGATTAACCTTGGATATGCGAGATCCTATCTTCGAAGGGGCCGTACCACTCCTTTAACCGTGAGACGCTCATGGTACCGTCCTCGAAAGGCTATCAGTCTTGTGAATATTTATCACTTGGGTATCACTAAGGATTTTGTAAAATTTGATATAATATCCAATAATTTGTTCCATCCTTGACAGAATGTTTACTACACCTCCTCACTCGTAGGCCGATTGCAAGCGGTTCACGCTTTCAGCAGGTGGGAACAAAACACACATGCACATGTCCCTTACACATGCTTCGCTTCCGTGTTTTGTTTGTTTAAATGGACAAAATGAAGGTTCGATACTTTTTTGAACAGACTTTGTGACAGGGTTTCCTTTAAAAATGAGTCAAGTAAAAAAAAGCTGAGGTTTTCATATAAATTCTTATAATACACATCGCTTCGTTTTGATGAAATGAATATGGCAAACAACTTTGGCATCAAAATTAGTTCACTTGCCATACTTAGACATTATAAAATGAGTGTAACAATCAAAACGAGTTTAAATTCCTGCTGCATTACAAAGAGAGTTCACACTAACCAATCAGTGCTCAAGTTTTGGTAGCCATGCTTGAACTGCGTAAATGTCAAAATGTGCATCGTTCTTGTTGTATTTGCGAAGCATATCGTTGTTATATAACATAAACGAGGAGTTTGCTTGTACATGCTGCGACGATAATGTTGATTTGGCTCATGTTTAATTTGAATTGAGTTGAGCTTTGCTATTTTATTAAAATTCGTTTGGTCTTATCTTAGATGTTTAAACAGAATAAATGTGGTTACAATAATGCCAATTGTATTATTGTTATCAGCCAATTAATATTCTTTCGTAGTGTAAAATCAAAAAGATCGTTTGAAAACGAAGTCAGTTTAACTTGTGTAACAATCAAAGTGAGCCAAGTCTACTGTTTGTAATCAAAATCAGTATTTATTTTTTGGTAGTATTAAAAATCATTTACATATCAAATTAAATATTATCCATTGCTAGTTATAACATTCAATATCTTACTTACATAATTTACTAAAGCTTAAAAAATTTAGATTTCATTATATATAGTTAATAGTTTTTCGCTGTTTTCTCAGTTTGAAATGAGAGACTTAATCTCGTTTTGAAAGGAAAGCCTTCATGTATAATATGATAAAACTGATAATTTATAATATTTTAAATTTATAGATATGGATCTGCTACACTCTGCATGGATCAAATAGCATTTCTCATCGAAATACACGAAAAACTAAATGCCTTAGAAGCACCGCAACGAACCCACCTGGCAACAATCCTGAATCGACTATACAATCTGTTGCCTGACAAACACAAGCTTACTCTGACTGAAAAATATACAATCGAAGAGAATTTAAACACATGGATTGTAATACGCTATGATAGCATCCCGGAACAGTGTAAACTGACGCTCGATAATCATTTCATATCACTTTTGATAAACGCGATAACGAACTTCACCCGCGGAGTAATCACCGACGGCAGAGAATTTCTAAAAATGCTGCTTCTACTAAACATTTCGTCGACCGGGCTCATAATACCAATAGAAAAACATACGATAATTGTTGAAAACATACCAAAGATGTGGAGAATTGCGGAATCGGCCGAGTTCTACTCGAAAGATGAATTCCTGGTGAAGAAAGACGTGTGGATGTTCCGATACCTCGATTCGCTAAGCAGATTTACGAGTTTCTATGTTGATTTATTCACAAATGAAACTCTGACCGAAGCGACCACAGTTTTATCTGCAGTTATCCAGAGCGGCAACTCTTCTGTTAAAATAGTGGCTTTATCATTCCTGGAGGCTATAGGACATCATAGCATAAAAAACGATGAAAATACATGGAAGTTCTGCAATTCCATCGTATCACTCTTTGAAGAATTAATAAAAGATAAGAGTAATATCATCAGCATACTTTCTATGGATATATTTTCGTTTTTCTCACATAATACGAATCAGGAGTCAATTGTGACAAAAATGGCAGCGCAGGACCATTCATTGAAAACAAAAATTGTAACGTTCTTGAAAAAGAATATTCCGAATAATTTTAAATCAACTGAATCGTATGAAAATTATGCTAAAAGGGTCTGCAGTGTGAAATATAAGCATAAATGCAGTGATTCGTTTGACTTTGGATCACTCGATGATATTTTAAGCGACGACGTTACGGAGGAGGCTCCGACCTCTAAGAAAATTAAATTAGAAAAAACAAACGACAATTTAGCAGAGTTAGTCGACCGAATGCATGCCGATTGCGAAGATTTACTGCAACTAAACAGCGAAATGAAACTAACTGACAAAGTGCGCAAGAAAATTTTACAGATTGTCAACAACTTGAACCGTTTGGAATAAAACTATCGTAATTATATTTTTCAGTTTATTTGTATTAATTAAAAACATTTTATACATAAAGTATCCGTAAACATAAAAATATACGCAAAATTACAAAAAGGACATACATCAAAGGAAAATCTATATAATCGACTCTGGATAGCACTGTAAATTGTATAACCTAACCACAAACAAACATCTATTAGGGGTATCAACTTAAACCTAAATAATACAATAATATTTACAAATTAATTCAAGCCTACGTTTATTGAATGCTCAAGCATATGGTACAAAAAAAATAGCTTTTGGTTTACTTTTTGTGAGTCTTATTTAAAAATGTGGAATGACATCAGTAATAAATTAGGCCGTTTTTTGATATTAATCATATGACACAAAAATAAAATGGAATGCAAATCCGCGAAGAAAGCACAAACCGTAATAAATTAGAAAATCTAGCGGTTACGACTGAAATTACATACGTCAATTTGTGCGATCTCTTTTTTTATCGGCCTTTAGTGGAAAGCATCGATTATCAAAAACACCGATTTACACTTAACGCTAACGGGGAGTACATTTTTAAACGTGTATAAATTGAATAACCTCAAAAGTGTGCGGATAAATTGCGCCTACAAGGTCGCGACAATTTCGGTTCCGTTCGCGCCGTTCGTAAACGTCATTCAGTTCTGTGATACGACGGACGTGCAATTTTCTACTAAAAATCACGCCTATTCAATTAACTATATAATATTAATAATTAAGATTCAGTTCCTCGTTCGAAGGTGACAATCTTAACGAGAGAATCCCTACCGATGCCTCGAGCGATCCTACGAGTCCGCCCGCCGTCCGTTTCGTCCCGCCGTCCCTTCGAGTTCCCGGCCAAGGAATCCTACCTTTGCGAATGAGGTCACATCTCTGAAGGAAGGGGCTCTCGCAGGAGGCGAGGCGGGGCTCAGCCCAGCGGAGGAAAGTCGGGCGGATCGAGTTCCGTCCGGCCGGAGCCCTGCGCGTGCCGCGGCGCCGCCCGCTGCGCCTGCAATTCGCGCAGCCGCTGCATCTGCTGCATCTGCTGAAGCTGCTGCAGATGCTGCAACTGCGCGTGCTGCAACTGCTGCAGCTGCTGCGCATGCTGCATCTGCTGCACGTGCTGCATCTGCTGCAGCTGCTGCAGCTGCACGTGCTGCATCGGCTGCGGCTGGTGCGGCTGCGCATGCTGGAAGCGATGCAGCGAGGCGCTGTGCGGCAGGCGCTGTCGCGGCGCCTTGGGGCTGTGGAAGCGGCGCTGGCGCAGCTGCGAGCGCTCCGGGTGCGGACTGGCGGTGGCCTGCTGCGGCGCCGCGCAGCCCTCCAGCGTCGGCAGGGACGGCCTGTCTCAGTAGGCCGAGGCCTCCTTGTACTCGCTGCCTTCCATCGTGAAGAAGTCCTCTAGCTTCCACTGCAGTGTCTCGAAGGTGGGCCTCTTGAGCGGATCCTGCAGATGCAAAAGCGACCATCGGTGAGTCCCATTATTCCCAGCCTCGATGCACCCGTTCCGGGGTTCACTCGACGCCCATTCCGGGTCCCGGTCAAAACCCGTTCCGGGTCCTGGTCGAAACCCGTTCTGGGGCCCGGAGGAAATTTTAAACTCGGGCAAAGTAAAAAACATTTTCGTTAGGCAAAATTAATTTCCAATTCGTTTTCGATTGTTTTCAAAATTAAAAGGTATGAGAGACAAAAGCATCGATGACAAAAATAATTATCGGAATTTTCAATTCGCAAAATTAAAATGGAAGAAGGATCGCAGAACATCTGCAAACGAAAGATTAGTTTTAAAGACCAGTTTTATCTCATCCGCAAAACGTCATCACAATAACTGGTACGAGATAACATTTAATTTTATAATCGACATCTGAATATAATCATTTTGGTATTCAATCTGAATGAAACATTTAAAAACAAAAAACTTAAAGAAGAAGCGTAAGGGTGGACATACGCTGAGACGCAGGCGGCGCAGTGCAGAGCAGCGCAGAAATGTCCTTGAGCGCTGAGCGTGTGCGAGGATGTCGAGTTCCGAGTCCGATTCCGACTTTGACATTCATAATTTACTATTGATTTTCTTCCGGAAGTCTTTTAAAGCGCAAATACTATTGATTTTCTCTGGGAAGTCTTTTAAAGCGCAAAAGAACTATTTGGCAAAGTGATTACCTGAAAAAGCGAGATTCTCATGGAGAATTTCAGTTAAAGCGAGAGTTACCTGACAAGAAGTTTAAAAACTATTTTCGTTAACCAGAGAGCAATTTGGGTACGTTCACAACTTAATGCGTGAAGACATTTACATGGAAGGTTGCAACTTTCTAAAGCCTATTAACCTCTCTGTCATTTTCGAAATTTCGTATAAAAAACACAAAACAATACCCGCCTGCGCACGCGTCATGCAGGAACTGTGTCCCGTCGACAACTGAGCGCAGGGCAGAGCAGACACGTGCCTGCCCCGCACGCGCCTGCGCCGCAGCATATGGCGATCCCTACTCGTTCATACTTTACAAAATCTGCGTTGCCCTGCACTGTTCTGCACTGCGCCGCCTGCGTCTCAGCGTATGCCCACCCTTACAATGGGCGGGATCGCGAATGCATGAAATAATTATCGTAGAGATTATAATAAATTAAAGAAATACCTTATGCCAGCATTCAAGCATAATGTCGTAGAGGGCGGGCGGACACGTCGGCGGGCAGGGCATACGATAGCCGTGCTCCACCTGGTGAAGGACCTCCGCGTTCGTCATGCCTACGAGAAAAAAATCGACAGATAAAGGTTTGCAGAATGATATTGCATAGGAAGATTTTTAAGTTATCTGGGTTGGGTGGTTTAATTCTTAGATGCCAGATTCTCGAATTGTATAGAACAGAATCTCAGTCCCAACTATGAATAATATCGGTTAGTACGTTAGCTGTTTATCCAACAGCTAACCTACTAGCTGAATATAAATAAAAAAATACAAGAAAATACTTTTGTCATTTAGTAGGTTCTTGAAAATTTGTTATATAATAATTACAAAATTATTTCTAGCAAATAGAAGTTTTCGTTAATGTTTGTTTATAACAGAAAAGTGATAAAGAGATAATTACTTCAAAATTTGACTCGTCGGACCACACAATATTCGACTGAGCCATGGCTTTTCCCTTGCTTTGCAGCCTTTGAGGCCAGCATCTGCAAGCCTTCTATTTGATGTCCTGACACTAGCTGGTCTTCCAATGTCCTCAATGAAAGCAGCAGCGACTCGAAAGTTTTCTTCCGATATTTTACTGCGACTTGCCTTGTTCGATTAATAAATGGATTCGTAAGCGTCAATGCACAAAGTTAATTTCTTTTTAGTAGTTTGGAGAACTAAGTTTCAACTTTAAATGGATAAAGAAAAAACGCAGCATTGATGCACGCACTTGTCCATATTGAACAAAGATGGCAAACTGGGGTCTTGCATAATAAACGATTTACGGATTTAGCATAGAATGCCTGGAGTAGTTCATTGTACTTTATTGTATTGCTGCCATGTGTTTTACAGCCCAATAAAATATTGCATTTTTTCTAAATTATCCTCAAAAGATACCTGTTTTACAAAATTTGAAGTGGTTTCAATAATTGCTGAAATTTTATAAAAATATAGGGGTGCTTAATACTTTTGGCCAAGGCTGTATATTTTATCGTATCACTTGTTGAAGTGCAAATAATGCCTTAAAGCCATTATCAAGACTGACAATTAACAGAAACTGACTGACTGACTTTTACAGGTGATGGGTAAAAGTGCCGGAAAAGCGAGGTTCTACTGCATTTGTGTACATATTTGTGTACATTCTTATCTCGCTTAGTTTCAAAACCATAAGTCGATAGTGATACATAATATGTTCAAGAACGGGGTCTTTATATTAGTAAAATAAGTGACCGCAATTATTATATAATAGGTCATTTAAAATATAACATGAGTGTATGTGTATCAGCGATTTACAATAACTAGCTAGCTATTGTCAAAATTTTAGTGCTTATTTTTTATTTTTTTCACTATTTTGTAAATGTAGAATTATTCAAAAATAAATGTTTCTTCTCATGTTATTGTTTTTCTTAAGAGATTTTTATAGCACTAAATCAATTAAGCCTAGATTTTATCATATGTAGAAAAACCGGTCTTGAACTGGTTTTTTAATTTTATAACTGGTTTTGAACCGGTTTTATTAAGAACCGGATTTTTTAATCACTAGCTCAAAGACATCTTCATTACTGAATCTGTTAATCCAGCTTATACATAGTATTCTCCGATTGGCCCGCTTTTCGAACCATTGAGCTTAATCACTGCTGGCAGTTCTCGGCGAGTGAGTCTCATGCCGCACGGCGATATTCGAGAACGGTCATACGAACGCACTGGTAACAGTATCGCTATCTGTGCGGTAATTTATTTTGATATGACATTTATATCTTATATTCTGATATGGATATAAACTTGCGCGAGTCGTTTGTCGATCCGCGCCTGACAAAGGTAATATTGCTATCGCGAAAATTAAAAAAAAAAGTGTTAACAATGCATATCAATTTCAGAACTATATAACTCATTCAAAGACTAACGCCGATCGGTGTCATTGGGCAACAGGCGAATAACCACTATGACACCGTTATTAGCACATCTGTAAGTGTCCAGCTTTTCATGTCATATAATGTTATTTCCATTTACAATTTGCAAATGTGTAGGAATGGCCAAGTATTAAATTAATCTTAAATTAGTTACTCAATTTAACTCAGTTGTTTTCATAGTATTTTAAAATGACGTTGTGTATATAAATGTTGATTTTAAGGAGGCGCCGCATCCAGATGGAACTTTTTAAAAAATCAATGTTTTTAATCACCTTTAATTTATCAGGTAATTTATTAAAAACTTAAATCCTATGTAGAGACTAGTTGCCTGGAATTTGGCCATATGCAGTATGATCGCTTGAAGGTAATAGCTTTTATTTCTGGTGTTATGTTGATATACTTCCTCGTGGGATATTTCCGAGCTCTTGTTGGAATAAAATTCGCAAACGGCTTCTTGAGCAGATTGTATATATGGTCAATATCCTTAGTTTTTGAAGTATTCATGGCATGAATACTGTGGACCGATACCCACTATCGCATGTATGACTCATATAATAATATTGAGTCTTGATCTTTATGTATAGGTCGATGTTTCTTCCGCAGAATACTTTTTTATTACCTTTATCATCTTAACCTATTACCGCAGGATACCTTTTCATCTTAACCTTTCATGTGCCGGTCAACCGCACGCTAGTTGGTTTCTGTGCCACAAAGAAAATCACGATCTCCGCTGTGCGCTTATTTGCAAATCATTCGAATAAACATATCGTTTTGTAACTTACGGCCTTACCTAATATGTTGATATTATGACTTTCTTATCCTATATAGCTACTAACATTTATAAAAGTTTCTTTTTTTACCCCAATTGTGAATAAAATACATAAAATAAACCTTTCAATAAGAAATGTTTGTTTTATTTACATTTGCTTGAGACTGAATAAGTTTTCTACTAGATAAAATAAGAAATGCATGTTATGACCATCGAAATAATTACTGTAAGTTGTCTTTGAAAACATGTAATTATTTTTGTTGTCCACCATTTCGCTACGCCTATGAGTACAATTTAGAAATATCCTGTGTCAAACTGCCGATATATACAATGATAAGTCTTCATTAAAGTAATTTTGTATACTTATTATTATTATAATTAACAGTAAGTATGAACACTTTGTAATACTGTTTTAATACCAAATCTGTCGAAAAAAACACATCCATGTCTCTGTCAACTTTGAGTACCGGGAGATAATCACTGTTATGCCTATATTTTCATTTCTGGTCAATTTACATTAATAATATAATGAACTTTAGTTAATAAAATTTACCTACCTTTTTCGATTTTCGATCCACAATACATATAACAAACAAGGCCTTGTTTACCTGTGGCCGATTTATGTATGAGAGGCGGGCGACACTTCAAAATATGACTACTCAAGCCTTTTAACACCTCTTTTTATATTATTCATTGCAAATACGGTCAGCTGGCCATTCCCCATAGGGTACACGGCACCGGTGTTACTCGTCGTTTGCCTATAGGCTACATGGCATAACTATGATTGTCATCTGTTCCATGCGAACCTGGCCACCCCGGAGCGTTTCAACGAACTTTATCGCTATATCACCCCGAAGCGAAACACAGAGACTTGATGAATATACTACAATCTACGTACCAAGCTCCACCGCTGTCCGTCAGACCTACGCCTTACGGCGAGGCACAGGGAATTGCCACCCCGTGGGCAGCCTCACCCCCTGACTCCCAGACTTGGTTGGATTACTCCAACAGGCCGTCAGGTCGCAGGTTCGAAGTCGCTTGCGCGGTCCTCTACCTCAAGCGAGCGGCAATTCATAACTGGAACTATCGCGGATACGGGGCGTGCATCCTTTACTCGGCATCTCACATCGTTTCTAAGAGTAAGCAGCTTGAGGTACCTACAAACCCCCGCTTTCTTAAAAAGCATATGCTTCTAAACCACTCCGGGTATCAGTCAGTATTACAACACGGCCGGTATTACCAACCCGTGCGCCAGCTGTCCAGTTCTGCCCGAGTTTCCGTCCCAGGATTTGCCGCACAGCGGGTTCACCAGGTTGGTTCCTCTTCGAGGAGGCTCCCGGATGCCTAAGCCAAGTTAATATAACGGCCATCATAGCCTAGACTACACGGTACTTTTAAGAACCTTCCGGCACAGATGAGAGTTCGAAATGGCACAGCAGAAGAGATTTAAATAATGCACTTCTGGATTTTTCAATGCAGATTTTTATCTCCTTGCTCATTTCCCAGTCGTCGTTTAAATTACAGCCAACGTAAATAATGTTTCCAGTTTTCTCCTGTGGGATTCCATAAGCTGTAACTAAGTGTGTTTATCGGTACTTTACGACTATCATGTACCTTGTCTTTGTGGTGTTCAGCTTCGATTCATATTCTTTATATACCCTTGAAACATTGCTAATGAGGGAAGTTGGAATTCTTTTATGCTGCTAGCAATTCAGAATCATTTGCATATCTTATATTGTTGATGTATATGCCATTTATCTTAACCCCTATTACTTTTGGATTTTAATGGTTTTAAAATTTATCACTGGCCTCATAATATATCTTTTCAGGAGACCGCGGTGGATATTACTTGAGTCAGATAAAGCCGCTTAAAGCCCACTATTATAAGATAGGTGAGAGTACATTTGTAATTACCTGGGTAGGGAATACGTCCGTAGGTGACCAGTTCGGTGAGCAGGATGCCGAAGGACCAGACGTCGGATTTGATGGAAAATTTGCTGTAGTTGGCGGCTTCGGGAGCCGTCCATTTGATAGGGAACCGCGCGCCGACGCGAGCTTCGTATTCGTCCTCTTTGATGAGGCGCGCTAGTCCAAAGTCTGCTATCTTCACGACGTTGCCGTCCGCCACGAGGACGTTTCGCGCCGCCAGGTCGCGGTGGATGTAGTTCTGCGACTCGAGATATGCCATACCTGCAGCGATCTGCGCCGCCATGTCGATCAGCTGCGGCAGCTTCAGCGCGCGACCTTTGCCTGCCAGAACACAAAAAAATCATTGTACAAAGTGACTCAATAATCTATATAATATGGAAAGCTTTATATCACTTTATAGAGATGTTTATATGACCTATTCTCGAGTATGGCTACCAGAGCTCTGTAACTCTTACTTCTGCAAAGATATTGATGTCGGCAGTAGGCCTGAGTGACATGCAGATTGGTGCACATTTTAAAAATATATTTTTGCAACGGGTCAAGCAATAAGCAAAAAAATGGAGTCACAAACTCTCAGAGAATGCAGGTACGAAAATTATATATGAACGACATGTTTCAAAAAAGAGGAAAAATACTCATGTAATTAATGAAGGCCCCCCTTATTATATTACATTTGTGTGGAAAATGTGTTCCTCGAGAAAGTTCAGATAATAAAACAACATATGAAATAAACCTTTATATTATGTGTTTTTATTTGACTGCCGACAATCATTTCACAACTCGTTAATAAACCTAGTACATATGTAACAAAAACTCAAACCCATACCTACATATGTTCTTATTCATCATGGAAACAAAGCTTTACTTATCACTCTTCAAAAATAACAAATATCATCAGTCAAACTATAGCTCAATAAGCCTTTTAAAAAATATATAAACATGAGTTTATGCATCAAACATTGCTTGTCAGAGGTTAAAAGCCTTCATAAATTAACACCATGACCCCTCCCCCCCACTATATATAGTAATTTGTTTAAGAGTTCGCACTCAATGCGATCTTGCCTATGTATGGGCAACACGGTCCTAATTAGAGCATGTAAAGTAATTTTTTTAAAAGTTAAATATTATAAGTGATAATATGTATCATTATTTCTCATCAAATGGCCTGGTCCACAATGGCTTAGTAACTTTCAGGGGCCACAGTTTCAAAATGTACAGATTTATAAAACATTCCCATACAAAGTCCACCTATGGGCTGCACAGTCCTTTGCAACCATGTTGCCGTCGGTCCCCTGGCAACGTGCAAGCGACACGAGGCTTAATGATGATTGGTTTTGTGTCCAATAAAGATGTGACGTTTTAAAAACCAAAAAAGTCTCATGTTATACTTAAAACGTCTATCTACAGCTCATTTTAAATAGGCTAAGACGTAAACTGCCAGCTGTAACCAACATGCCTACCGAAAAGGGAAATCCACGGAAACCGCACTACTCTACCTAACGGATAGAGTAGAAAAGGCACTGGAGGACAAACAAATCGCACTTTGTGCGTTCTTAGACATTGAGGGAGCTTTCGACAACACCCCAAC
>JAOPUG010000057.1:14254835-14270874 GCA_027564375.1 Micropterix facetella | reverse complement strand
AGACAGCTGTCCAAAACCTACCACAGCCGGTCGTTAGTCCGGAGACCACCGCTCACCCCCCAGAAGTGTAAAAAAAAATTAGTATTATGATGGGCCCGACCTTGGTCGGTGAATTCCATGGCAGCTCTGTTTGTACTTACTTTCATAAACGCTTACCAAGTACATGTGCACCCCATACAATAGTCAAGCGTAACTGATTTGCTCGGTGTCTTAAAATTCATGTTACTACACGTACCGATGACACACACATTCGTTAAACGAAAAAACAAGTCCCGCGCGTTCAAGGGTACAACATATATTTCGAGGATGTTTCTATAAGTCCTCTCCATACTCGATACTGTTTACGTTTGACGTATAATATATAAGTCATGCTCGGTTAGCAGGTTAATAACATATTACTTACTATACGTAATTTATATGACCCAAAGTGGCAACACCTTTTTTTTTACATTTGAAGACTGTTTTGTTTTCGAGTGCTGGATCGTTGCGGTGTGATTATGTCAGTCGAAAATTTGAAAGTGGAACGGAGAATAGAAACCACTTATATCTTCTAAAATGTATATAAAGCTATAGCGCTGCCATATGACCAAGTGATGTTCAACTGGTTATTCGATTTAATTAGACCTAACAAAAGTAGTAAAAGGCCAAATTATTATATCACATGGACATCTAAAATATTTTTTAAACATAAAGAAGTCAGTAATGGCGTTCGACTATTGTAGGATTGGAGCGGAGATAGAGGAGGAGGACAATTTAATATTGATTGGCAACGCCGTTTGCTGTTCAACCGGTATCTGTCAGATGGACATGCCGATCGCAATTTTTTGACATAATGCCAACATCGCTTGGGGAAGAACCGGCAACACAATAAGTTGCAAAAATCATAGTAACTAATTAATGCAATGAAAAAGAAACAAAAACTATTGAAAAATGTTACAAAAAAAGACCTATACTAAAAAAAATACTTCAAAATTTATGTCTCTCCCGGCTAATCTTTCAATTTATCAAGTTTTGTGTAAAATAACATTATTTTTGGGAGTGTCGAAATCCGACCAATTACAATTGGGGTGGAAAGAACTGCAACTGCGCCGCAGGACTTGCTACTGGGTAAAAAAGACTCAGTTGTACGATTTTATTCCTGATTGAAAACTAATTTAAGAAAACTAATACACCTCGAACAATATTAGATATCTACACAAAATAAACATTCCAAAAACAGTACAGATTTAAAACTTTTATATGTGTATATCTATCTGGCTCGGTCGACAACAGGGCATTTAAATGCCAAGAGGTCTTTAATACTAATGCTATCCCTATTACATAGGTACAAGAGTCACGGCACTGACATCAATCAGCTAAGTGATCCTGAAAATAACGGATTCGACAATATTCTGGGGCATTCTATTTTTCACCTCTTCTCGCCCCCCATACTGATGAGGGCTGAACATGGATTTAAATGCCATCGGGAGTATCACTATTCATTTAAGCGACCTCTAAAACTATGAATTCGAATTCGACACTGATATCTATCCCAACAGTTTTTTTTTTTTCAGTTTGTAAGTATATATATATATATACAAGTTTGGTTAAAATTACTCCAGGCATTCCAGTTATGATGGAACACACACACACACATACAATATATCTTTCAAATATGCAGAATAATTATCAAAACGAACACATCTTGCAACACATACGTGGAATCGTATTTTGCGACACAAACGAGGAATGATATCATAGTGATTTTTTTGTCACTTTACCCTTCTCTAGAAACGTTAAACGATGACAGTTTTCGATTTTGATTTAGAGACTATACAAAAATACAGAGATTTATTCAGAAAGTGCGAGAACAAATATATGTCACTCCCCATG
Source organism: Micropterix facetella (assembly GCA_027564375.1). Taxonomy (NCBI): domain Eukaryota; kingdom Metazoa; phylum Arthropoda; class Insecta; order Lepidoptera; family Micropterigidae; genus Micropterix; species Micropterix facetella. Next base: position 14,269,002 of record JAOPUG010000057.1, on the reverse strand, counting down.
ACACTTAACGATCGATGTCAAGTCTCGTTGCGAAAGTCTGAAGTTCCTCTATTCTTCGATAAGGACAAAAAAAACGAGAATTTCATAATGTCGAATCTGCTAGTGGACAAAGAAATGGCTCACCATCCTTAATAAGGACAAATGTACTGTACTTCACATAGGGGTCTAATGGGGTCGTGCAGCTTAGGTCTTATGGCCAACTCTGTCTATCACGGTCGGCCTGACTCGCAACTCAACACCTATCCGGCAGCCTCCTTGACGAGGGACAAAACCGGTGAACCCGCTGTGCATGGCGGCTGATCTGGGAGAAACCCTCAGGCGATCCTAGATGTCGGCATGCCGGCCTTTGCTTAGCAACCTTCCTGAAGAGGGATCCCCTGTAACAGTGTATCCCAATAATGCAGCATATGCACTGATGAAATCTTCGGATGGATGGTTGTCTGAAGCACTGGTTGATCTGTCGGCCTTTGCTCATCAACGAATAGCCGGGGGAGTTTGGAAGCGCAATGCGACCTAAGGAAGCGGGGGCTAGTTAGATACCTTAAGCTATCTATCCTTAGAACGATACGTGGGCCACCCGATCTTGGGTAGCAAGCTGAGTAATCCGCAATTCCAGTGAGGAATTGCCGCTTACTTAAGGTAGAAGACAGCGCAAGCGACTTTGAACCCACGACCAGACAGGAGATCTGACCACATTTGGTAGTAAGGGCGCGATGGACGCCACACTGGGCTTGAAGATTCCCAGTGTCTAGCGGTAAGGAGTTGGACTGTTACGGGCTGAGATAGAGCTTGGTACGTAGATTCTTCTTCATCCTCAAGTCTCTGTTTCATTCCAGGGTGATATAACGAAACGATCATTGAGATGCTCCGGGGTGGCCAGGTTCGGCCGTAGCAGTTGACAAATCTCAACTGTGCTTCACATAGGAAGGAATAATCCAAGGTTGCAATACCACTTAGATGATGTACAGCTCAACCCGGTGAAAGAACAAATATATCTTGGAATGTGTTAATGTTATCTAATCTAAAATGGGAAAAGCGCATAATGTCTGGTCAACAACATGTCAAAAGACTGACTGAAACAGTGATCAATCGGACACGGCAACATCAATTGATGCTGCTTGGCCGTTTATTAATAATAATAGTAATAATAATAATAATGAATGGAGCAATTGCGAGGCAAATACACTGCTACATTGTTGTAAAGGGCTATCCATAAAACACGTCACATTATTTTTTGGCATTTTTACCACCCTTCCCTCGTTGGCACATTATTATAACCCGTCACGACCTCCCTAGTTTAGGTTTGGTATTTTGTAATACATAGACCTGGTCTATGTATACATAATACTACTTTGGATTTAAGACCATTACTCGGACGTACTCGTCACGCCAAGACGTTTCAACGAACTTTATCGCTATATCGCCCGAGGATATCACCCATTTGGTTTCGGGCTCGAAGTTGCTTGTGCAACCTCTACCTGGTGTGATATCGTGGACCCGTGGCATTCTTTACTCGGAGAGGCACCCGATATTGGATGGCCAAAAACGTTGGATTTAAGACTGTAGTCGGGCGAACCCATCACCCCAAAGGCATTTCAACGAACTTTATCGTTACATCGCTCCAAGATGGAAACATACAGAATTTGGACAATACATATCCACAATTCAACTATGCCACTGCCCATCAGAGGCCAATGCCTTACGGTGCGGCACTAGGTATTACCAAACATCAGGCAGCCTCACCCCCTGACTACCAGATTAGGTCAGATTTCTCCGTCCACCCGTTTGGTCCCAGGCTTGAAGTCGCTTGCGCAACCTCTATCTACCTTAACAATGCAGCATTCCGTAACTCGAAAATATTGCAGACCCGTGGCGTCCATTACTCAGCAATGCTCACCGGAGATCTGGCTGTTTCTAAGGATAGGCGACGATAGGTCGACACCTACCCCCGCATCTTAGGGAACATACATTCCCAGACCCCTCCGGGTCTCAGTCAGTGACAACTCGGCTGGTTTTCCTGTCCCGTGCGTCTGTTGTCCAGTCCCGCTCGAGTTTCCGTGCTCAGATCCACCGCACAGCGGGTTCATCAGATTGGTCCCTCATTCGAGGAGGCTCCCGGATAGGGGCTGCCTCGCGAGTTGAGCCGACCATGTTGACATAGCGGTCATTATAGCCTAAGCTACACGGAACCGTTAGGAACCATCGGGCGGCCAACAGGTCGTTTCTAACCCAACGGCCAACAGTGACACCATGTCAACATCTACCCCGCGCCTTAAGAAGCATTAAGCAACTAGACTCCCCCGGCTATCGTCAGTTGAGCAAGGCCGGTAAACTGACCAATACATCAACCGTCCAGGGCCGCCCGATGTGTTACTCCAGATCCGACCGCAAAGTGGGTTTCACCGGATTAGTCCCTCTTCGGGGAGGCTGCCGGATGGGAGCTGGGCCATAAGTCGGGCCGACCGGTGTGACATAACCCAAACTGCACAGCCCCATTAGGCCCCGAGGTAAATAATACAATTAGACATAATTAAATCAAAATGTATAATTAAAATAAAAAAAATATTATATTTATTTTTATAATGAAATTTGCGAATTATTTGGCTGTCCAGGGATAGGCCAAACATTCGTTATCCTTCAGTTATAGTTATTGCCTGGGCTATGTCCTTTTGACCAAAAGAAATATCACAAATAATGTCCTCTTCTTCCATCCACTCAGCACTTGTAACCTCGTCGCATAGGAGGCATAATAGTTCATGGGCTCTACATGCTGCCGCTCGTATTGGTCTTACACGACCCTGTACATTGCCAGATACTTGCAAGTCTTTATGGTGCATTATGTTAACATGCTGGTGCAAAGTCTTCTTTGTAGTGTAGTATGAATAAACCAACTGCAAGCCTTGCCTTGCATCATGCGCGGCTCAAATCATCTTAATTGTTCAAATGAACGACTCACTTTGCTTTGTTGACTCGTCATGACATTGTTCGGTCAAAGAATAGGAAAAATGTTCAGCCTTGTTAGATTTACAACTTGATATGTTTTGCATACATATGGACTTATAATTTCGCACATCATGAGTTTTAAAAATTTGTTTAGTAAACATATATTTTAAGTGAAGGTAAGAGATGTTTTAAATTTCTACATAAGACTCTTGGTTTAATATTATGTGAAATGTGTGATGCCACGTTTTATATGACTCCCCCCCTCCTTCATCATCACCATCGTCACGCTTAGCACTACCCCCTCCCTCCCCCCTACATCATGCGAATATATTTTATGAATAGCTCCTAATAGGGCTGCTGATTTCATCCCAAATTCACCTGGCTTCTTTTTAAATCGAGTTCTTTAATTTTTTGTTATTTTTCAGTTGGTTTCGTGCGTACGTGAGCTGTGCCGAATGGACGCGGGCGATTACAACATCGACCGGCTGCCGGCGACTACAGTCCGCCCGGAGTTCCCACGCAGGGGCGGCTTTCAGGGCGGTGGATTCAATAACAGCGATGGAAACAGCGGCTTCGGCGGAGGCGGCGGATTCCGTGGTCGCGGCGGCGGATTTGGAGGCCGCGGCGGTGGATTCGGAGGCGGCGGCGGTGGATTTGGAGGCGGCGGCGGCGGGTTCGAAGGCCGTGGCGGTGGATATGGTGGCCGCGGTGGCGGATTCGGTGGCCGTGGTGGCGGCGGATACGGAGGTCGATCCTTTGGCCCTCCTCCGCATAAAAGAGGACGCGGTTTCCGCGGAGGATATTAAAAAAATATCAAATCGTTTGATATAAGTTTCAGTATTCTGTTTGAGTACAAATTTAGAAATAAAGTTTCATTTTCCTCGTATGGTTATCTGTTTTTTTTTTATTTATTTGACAATCCGTAACTGAATCACCCCAACATTGATCGAATCAAGGCACAGACTGATGATTGGCTTTGTTCGGGACCGATCAATAGATTGATCAGGCCATTTTTATAACATGGTTTCCCTATTTGGAAACCATATTGTGTCAAGCCTATTCAGTTTCTAGAATGAGTGCAGAAGTTTCACCAAAATCCCAAAGTAATAGAGGCATACAGAATACAAAGTCTTCATTGAAAGTGCCCACACTACAGTGTAAGCGAAAGTATGGGGGACTGATCGAGATGTTTAAGGTGTTGCAAGCAGGCCAGCCGTAAACGGACGTGCACCGCACGCGAGCGGCTCGTCAAGGGGGACAGCAAATACAGAGATCTCGTCATGTTAAAAAAAAGCTGTATTTTCTAGAAAATCATTCTAGTGAACCACATACCCTCTTGGAATATCTTGTTTCAAATTATTTCATTTCAACTTTTCCTACAGCTATAGCATTAGGAATATTACTTACTTTGCCGGTGTCAGTTACATCTGGTGACAGGAAAGTTAAAAATTATAAAATAATATTTAACACTAACAATGCATCAGTAAAGACTAAATAGTTTATATATTGTTCCAATAAAGCATGAGATCTTAGATAGTTAGAAGTGTTCGCAAATATGAACGCAATGAAAGTTAGGGGTAATTTTATTAAATAACAAGTGACTAAAAAAAATCTCTTCTCTCAATGTTATTTTAAAATGGACATTGAGTCAAGTTTTATGTAGGTTACCTTATCTCTTACTTTAAAATTGACATCAAGTTTGAGATAATATAAGTATTCTAGGTACATATTTATATTTAATGTTGCATATATGTATTTCTGCGTTTTTCTTAGAATACATTTACATTAGTGTCATAAAAATCACCGATGCTTTGCTTTAAATGACAATAAATGATTTGACAATGAAAAGTATTTCTTAGCTGTTTTACCCACCCATTTGTATAATTTTATAAGCCCAGTCAGGAAAAACGTGATGGAGGTGGGGGTGGCATAGTTGGTTTTCCACGCGGGCGCTCAGGCTGCTAGCGGCGGGCCAAGCTGCAAGGACATTGTAACTGCAGTGACACTCGCTATTGTACTGCACCTTAGTACTAATACCATTTTTGCAGGCACTTTGAAAGTGGCATTTCACAGGAATTGGAAAAGTGAAAATTAAAATCGCCTGCCGCAGGAAGCGATTGAATCAGTGAATTTAAACTGATTTCACAACCCTTGAAACTGACTCAAAAACCTTGACAAGTTCCTTGAATACAATGTTTGACATTATTTATATGCGTAATTCGATATGGGCACATCAACTTAAACTGCTTGTCTTGTGCTAATAAAAATAAAAACTCTTATTGGATAAAAATAGGCAGAGGCAAGCTTATTGCCGCCTGGCAGTCGATGAGCGCATAACAGATTTACTAGTTTACTTAAAAAATACTTATAAGAGAAAGGAGAAATACAGATTAACTCCTTAAGGGGAAAGGGTCATAGACATCTCTTCAAACCAAAATAAATATTGATTTCTCAATCTTAAATATATTTTAGAGAAAATAAATATTTCGATACTTTAATGAGATGTAATCGCTTATAGAGCTGGATTAAAGAATATAACCTTCCAAAAAAGATTTTGTAACATTTTCAACAGCATTTTTTAAAAATTTGATAACAAGGATTTTCCGAATTAGCTACCCTTGAATGACCATCTAAGATTCAGTGTTTGCTGGAATCTTCCCGAAGAGTCCAAAATAGGGGACTAAAAATTTACAGACAGTTCTACAGTTCTATTCGTTTCCACAATATTTTTGAAAGTTCTACTAAATTCTATTATTTTCTACAACCTTATAAAAGTTTCTACAAAGTCTATTAACTTCAACAATCTAGAATGCTCTATAATATATTTATATTTTTCTATTAGTCTTCTGCAAGGTTCTACACAGATATTTGTTTCCACGATCTTCTCTGGGAAATTCTAATTGTTTTAAAACATTTTCAGAAGGCTCTACAGTTTTATTCGTTTTGTACTTCTGACCACTTCTGACTAAACGAGATATCCTATATATCATATTATTATTATTATAAACGTAGTTTATTACCTATGGCTATATCTATGATTATTATCGAAAAGTGATATACTGGCATAATGACATTCGATTGTAAGTAAACGTCAGATGCCATAAAAAACCATCAAGGAAAAAAAGCTTCTGTCGCAGTGAGTGACGTCCATATTGTCTAGCGCGGTAGCAGGCGATAATAATAATATCGTACTACTTAGAACATCGATTTTATTTTTAGGTAAGTACCTACATTATATTGTAGATAGGTTAATTTAAGTACTTAGGCACATAAGCATGTACCAATGCACTATGATTAGGTTAGTCGTAAGATATTGCCATGTGGCAATAAGCTCGCCTTTTAGTATTTGTTTTAAGTGCAAATAAAGGGTTTATCATTATTATTATTATAAGGTTACTATTATTTCAGTGGTCAACGTTACTATCCACGCTTCCCACTAAATTAGGCACTAACGACATAATTAAATTTACTTATGTATGGCCAATTTCCTTATTTATTGTACCAATCAAACATCAAAGAAAGCAATGCAATGTTTCTTTCGGAAAAAACTAAGTCAAACTGTTAATAAAAATAACACAAATCGACTCTATGACACTTAGTTAAAACCAAGCGTTTCCACCAGCCACCATGACACCTAATATCCGTTTCTTTTTTAATAATATGCAGTGGCGGACTTTCCTTAAGACCGACTAGGCCCAGGTCTAGTGCGGCCAGATATTAGGGGTGGCCAATTTGCTTCTACTGCTGTAAGTAGTGAGCACAGGCACAGAGTGTGTGTACTCCCGGCAGTAATTGTTTTGGAGGACGATCATTTTCGTGTTTCCGAAGAGTTAAAAACTACTTGTGCACCTAGCTTTACTGAATATTAAAGCAGATTATTTGAAATAAAATAACTGTGAAGATTTAATTAAAAAAATTGCTGCGGAAAAGTCTAGACGCGTTTTGTAATACCTTTCATTGTAGAATTAACAAATTGGCTTCAACATATTTTTTTACTTTTAAGTAGGTACACAATAATTACACTTGTGATTTAATCATACTTAATTTTATTATTTTAAAACCTATCCACTGACTTCTTTAGCCGCGACTGTACGCTAGACTAGATGGTGAAATTACTGCCAGTTGCAATCACTACAAATATATCTCATCTCATATTAATCTCATCTCAGTAAATAGGGGTGATGGAGTGGGGGTGAGAGGGCGAGGGTGAGGGGGGATTGATTCAGTTGGTGAAGGCCGAGGGGAGGGGTACAGGCACTTCTGACGATCAAGCAGCACCCAAGCTGCGTGGAACTGCCACAAATAAAAGAAGCGCCTCGCACTGATGACGGTAAAACGTCTCACCAAAAGTGTCCCATTACGTTTTATGCCAGTTCATTTTCACCGCGTATAATCCCGGTAAAAGAGCTTCGCTCCAATAAAACTACTAAACTGAGGAAAAAAATATTTATGGCAATGTGTACCGAATGCAATGTCGATTTTCGTACCACTTCACATTTGTACACTTTAAACTTTGCAGAAAGAGGCGGCTAGTACTAAACGGCCTAGGACGGCTGACTGATAATATGCTCATTATACTAGCATCGCAATGGGGATTTTTACTGACACTATCTCCCGCTAAAGGTCGTAGCGGCGACCGGTCAAAGGAGGTGTAGTGAGTGACACACCCCGCGTGGCACATCACACGCTCCCGCGGTGTATCGCTCACTCCATTCCTTCTTCTTAATGGCTTTGTTGCTTCCGCCATTTGCGGTACGGGAGCTAATGTCCGCCGTATACGATTGTGACATAAATCACACGAATGGGATGGGAGTGAGTTTATTTTCATAGATTTAAGAAAAGAGTGTGTGGTTTGTACGTACAGTTAATCGAGCAGGACGAACAGTGGTTACAGGTGTTAGACAATGCATACCAGTAAGTACCTATGTATGTATGTGTCAAAAACTCAAATTTTGATATCGCTAAAATGTATTTGGTTAGTTGATTTAAAATGAGTTTCTTAATGTGACAAAATAGAAGGGATGTTAGTAGTAAGTGGAATTTTATATTCAGCGAAAGAAGAGTTAACATTAGGGAAAGTATCGATAATATGGCAGTTAAAGAAACTGAAGTTAAACCTCCTTCCTCAAGACTGCATTCACATACTGAAGAGTCAAGAGTGACTAATCAGTATGTGAAGAAGAATGAGGAGTTAATGAATCCAAAGGTAGGGTCAGCGCACTTCTTTGAGTTGGTCGCCGCAGTGATCGCCGCTAGCGCCACCTACAAAAAAGTTTTGCTCACACATGCCCATTAATATGACGTATTAGACCAGGCATGTGCTACTTCCATCAGACTGTGGGCCTGATTGGAAATTAGAAAAATATGCGGGCCAGAGCACCAAAATTACCAAAATGCAAGGTTGTTTAAGTAATTAGTTTTTCTATCTTTTATTTGTAATATCTTTTTTATAAAATACATAAAAATACAAAACGCAGTTTTTTTTATTTATTTTATTTTAATAAAATGAACGTAATAAATATTAAAAAAAACGAAACACCAAGTTTAATGCGACGATTGCGACTTTATGTTTGAGACAAAATGGTCAATATTTGGAGATATTGTGGACGTTCAAACTCGCAAGAGTTTTCCAAGTGTTTGTCGGTAATTCGTGTCCTGGTTTTGAGAAAAGTTGCTCACATTTATATGTGCTTCCAAACAGCGTCAACTTTTTGTGTACAATCAGATTTGGAAACTTGTCACGCGGGAAATAGTTTTTATAAAACTCAACTAGGTTAATATCCTTGACGTTTGCCTTCAGGACCAGGTTCTCTTCTAGTTCAATTAATTCCATTTGCAACGAAAGAGGAGCCTCTTCGAGATCAATATCAAATAGGGAAGAAACTATTCGCAGGTTTACTTCTTGGTTTTTAAAAACACGGAACCTAGTGTTGAATTCCTGACTCAATGATTTCAACTCATCCACAAGCAATTCGCAATCAAAATCAACATTATTGTGGTTTGCAAGTGTGGGAAAGTGGTAAGTATTGCCTTCCCTTAATTGACTTTCCCAGAGTCGAAGTTTATTTTGAAAATATTTGATGTGTCCATAATGTTTGTGAATTAACTGTTCCTGAGTTTGCATCTTAGTATTCAATTCATTGAGATATGTAATGACGTCGACTAGAAATGCAAGATCGCATTTCGGCATTTCTTTCTAGCTCTCGCACTGGTTTTCCTTTCATATCCATGAACAGTCATACCTCATCTATCAGGTCATAAAACCGCTTCAACATCTTACCCTTACTTAGCCAAAGTACTTCGCAGAAAATGTTAGATCTTCATGATTGGAATGAACCGCAGATAGAAATTCTTGAAATTGGGGGTGGTTTTGTGCCCTTGATTTGATGAAATTTATGCAGGAAGTTATCGTGCCCATCAAATGTGCAAATTTGATGGATTTTGCACACAGTTTGCAGCTTAGTATTCAATTAATTGAGATATGTAATGACGTCGACTAGAAATGCAAGATCGCATTCCGGCATTTTTTTCTAGCTCTCGCATTGGTTTTCCTTTCATATCCATGAACAGTGATACCTCATCTATCAGGTCATAAAACCGCTTCAACATCTTACCCTTACTTAGCCAACGTACTTCGTAGAAAAATGTGAGGTCTTCATGATCGGAATGAACGTCAGCAGAAATTCTTGAAATTGGCGGTAGTTTTGTGCCCTTGATTTGATGAAATTTATGCTGGAAGTTATCGTGCCCATCAAATGTGCAAATTTGATGAATTTTGCACACAGATTTTGCTGGTGTATAATGCAGTGAAATATACCTAGAGAGATCTTCAGTATTAATGTTGTTATTAATCAATTCTGATTTTACTTGTGCAATAACTCTTATCTTTGAGCCAATCATTGATGGAGCCCCATCTGTAGATATTCTGCTTAACTTTTCCCATTTTAAGTCGAATCTAGCAAAAGATTTTTTTATTTCCTGAAAAATGTCTTCATCAGTTGTTGTATCCTTCATAGGTTGGAGAGGAAGTAATTATTCCGTAACGTTGAAATTAATGTCTACTCCGCGTATAAAAATAGTTAACTGAGCGGTATCAGTGGCTTCTTAGTTTTGTTAGACCGATAAAATTAAGCAATAATTGCGGTCACAATCATTCCAGTGAGCTGACTGAATAAAGCAGCCAAGTAATTACTAATGGTTATTTTGCTACTAGTAGTTTTGAAAAGCAAACAGTCATCTTTTTGTTTGCATTTGGAATAATGTATTTCAATATTTTCCCTTGCAAGTTGTGATTTCTGCGAAATAGAGGCAAAGCAAACTATGATAAGTAGATATCTATTAAGAAAATGTAAATCACGAAATTAACAATACAATCTTTACACATACGAAAAGTATACGATATTGATAAAATGCTAGTTTTTTGCTTAGGTACTGATCCGAGTGGTGTATCGTATATAGTTAGTGCGATAATTTCCGTAATCTAATCCATCTCTGAGGTGGTGATGTCAAAACAACTTTTTTTTCAGTCCGTTTCGGAATTCAGGTTGGGTGTGGGGACGTCTCGTACCTGCCCGACGCAATGCGTTTGATAAATTAGTGAAAAAAACGTCGTAAACTCGACTGTCGTTCGCCTAAATTATTTATCCGGATCGGTCACGGCCGCTCGCGTATTTTTATTTCGTGAATAATTACACAGTTTCGCCAGCGTTAAATCGTTATTTTGTCACAAGTGTGTAGTGCAATTTCCATTGCAGCGAATCGGTGTTTGTGCGTTACACCGTGTTGTAAGAATCAAGGATATTCGATTTGTGTGTAACGCCAATGCAGGGCGCAGCAAGGATTGGTTATTTTTAATTTAATTGCGTAAGTACTCGGATTATAATGTTCATGAACAGTATGTTGGAATCGACTGTCGTATTTTGATCTTTATGCTGAGCTCGCTGTTTAATAATCTTATGGTATATATATACTAGTCACCGTCAAAGCCTTTAAGAAAAGCTAAGAAAGTAAAATAAGTAATACATCTATTCCTTAAGTTTTTTCAGCTTGGTTATTTATTTATACTAAAATCTTCGATTTTAAGGTTCATATTAGCAAAAGAGACAATTGGGGCTTCTCTCATCTCAGGCCATTATACACAATTAGGGACTTTCTCAGTGTCAGGGTCTGTATCCTATCAGTTAGTGCATTGATATAGAGCAGTTGCCGAAAGCTGGCGCGTTCACAGTACTCACACGAATACAATACCACTATACAGTATGTTTAAAAATAAATGAGTAGTAGTTAGTCTACTCTGGTTTTAGTAAGGTTAGGTGGATTGTGAATAAATTTAAAAAAATGTGTCACTTGTTCCTAATATACATATATTATGCTTGTAGTTTGGAAAGATATAATGTTCTTTTGAGTCTGATGTGACTTTTTTCAATGAGTAGTTTTTTATTATTTTGTGTCTTTCTCCATCGGAAACCTAGCCTCCGAACGATCTTCCTTAGTGTTGAAATGCCACCCTCAAAGTTGATACTGTCTTTCAATACTTCTAATAACTTTTTTAATGTCGGAAATGCACGCTGAACCAGATGGAAGTTGTAGATAGTTCGCCTTATGACTTTTTGGTCAAAACTATCTACTGTAGATTTTTTTGCTAACTTTGGTCGCTTTTTACCTGGTGTTCTGAAAGTAACTTGTACAGTCGGCAATATTTCGGATGCTGGTGGCTCTCCTTCCCTTAAAGTATACGGTTGGGATGTTGACGCTTTAACATCCGCTGTAATTTGATGCGTACTTCACAAACAACTCGTAAAAGAAAACATGACTCATCAAATTTAAAAGGTCACTGAAAATGGAAAAAATCGAAATGCTGGCACGATCTTCGAAACCAATGATGAAATTGCACACCTGCCAAAATATATTATTGTATAGATTAAAAAAATAAAAGGTTTTTTTTTACGAATGTGAGTTTTACCAAATGTTCATTAATTTAAAAATTAAAGCAAGAAAAGTTGAAAAGTAAATGGTCGACGACTCTCACAAAATCTAAATAATACATTCAGTGGCGGCGCTACATAGGTTGGCACCCGGGGGGGGTTCTCTATTGGGCACCCTCCAAAATAAAACAAGTGCTTACGAAGTGATTTCATCTTGCTCAAATATTCAATAAAGTCATCGATGTTAACATTCCTTTCCTTTTCAATTTACAGAATGGAAAGATTGGTTAGTCTCGCCTGGCTCATAGTGGATCTCAAATAAATTTTTATTAATTTTGCTGATTATTAGCCTGAAAAATAAGCGATGAACTAGTAAAGGAATTATACCCAGCCTGAATCATACTCAAATTGATTGTGATTGGAACGAATTTAAGGCGATCACACAAATGGTCATACATGATCATATACCAAAAGCTAAAACAAATAGAAAATGTTAATAAACCCTGGATTTGCAATAATATATTAAAGATGATCTCGGACAAGAAACGCCTCTGGAGCATGTACCAGCTGAATAAATCCGATGAATCATACAGAACATCTCGCAAACTCTCGTCACTAGATAGGCACGACAAGATTTTGAAATGAATATAGTAAACAGTGGTCAGAAATATTACTACATCTATGTTCGACAGCGAGTGTCTTCAAAAGTGTCAGTGCCCATTGCACTAGAACCTGGATCGTCTACTGACAACACAACAGATCCATACTTGGTAGCCAATACTTTTGCTAAGCAATTCGTAAAGACGTATGTCAGAGAACCAATCACCTCAATGCCACAGGTAAAGGTACAGAATTACTGAATTTCCACGAAAATATTAAATTTATCCCGGAAAAAGTAACACAAGTCTTCAAAGCATTTCACGGCACAAGTTCAATGGGACTAGATGAAATTGCAGCTAAATTTCTGAAAAAATGTTCACTTGACATATGTAATCAGTTGTCTCATATTATGAGTGTATCATTTAACAATGTAATATTAGTACAGGATTGAAAAAAAGCAACTGTTACCCCGATAAACAAAAAAGGTGACACGTTATGTGATGCAAACTATCGGACCTATAAGTTTGACTAGTATAATTAGCAAAACCACTGAAAAAATAATTGCTATCAGGTAATTCCTGAGCCAAGAAATGGTAATAACTGATGAGTTCATGCAACGGCGGTCAACCGTGACAAATCTCTTAACATGCCTCGATAAAGGGACAAGCGATGCCCGACTGATGTTATACCAATGGCAATTGGCATTTGACGTTGTACCAATAAAACGACTCAATCAAGTAAATACAAATAGAGCTGCCATGTAATTCACCAACCGGGAGTCGGGCCCATCATAATACTATTGTTACACTTCTGGGGGGTGAGCGGTGGATTCCGGACGAACGACCGGCTGTGGTAGGTTTAAGACAACTGTCTTACATGTGAGTGTTCACCTTACCACTCATTCACTCCCCCTTCGAAAACATAGAATTTGAGATGCAGAAATCGCAGTTTTAGATATTTTTTCTATAAAGGAGGTAATTATTTTCCTGGAAAGACCAAGATCCTTAAAGAGTCGAAACAGATTTGGCTGGGAGGCCACAAGCGCTAATTTCCAACGCGTGAAGGTGAACAGCGACGCCGATGCATTATGAGTGCGTTCTTCGCCAACCCACTCATAGCTCGCCAGAACATCCAGGACAGCCTCAACTCTACGGTGCAGTGGACCAAGGAATGGTTGCTTTCTCTCAATAAAGTACTGTTCTATATATTGGGTCTAGAAATCCGCAGCTAAGATATACGATAGAAGAGAAAAAAGTACAGCAAGTTATGACCCAGAAAGACCTCAGCATACCATATACTGGGATCTCAAATGGGAAACCCACATAATCGATATAGTTAGGAGAGCAAACTCACTTCTATATCTAAGAAGAAAAGCTTTTTCTATTATCACCAGCGATCTTTTCCTCATGCTCTGTAAAATCGATGATCGCCCGCTCTTCGAATACTCCTACCAAGTATGGATTACCAACTTTAAGAAAGATATAGAACATCTAGAAAAGGTACACAGAAGAGCAACGAAGTTGGTGCTATCACTGAGGAACAAACCGTACGAAGTACGGCTAAATTAACTCCATCTGACAACATTACAGAAACGTAGGCAGTGAGGAGATCTAATAGAAACGTACATAATGTTTCATAGTTATGATAGTGTGCCCAACGTCGAGAATATGTATACCTTGAACACCAACAAACAACTGCGT
>JAOPUG010000057.1:14171934-14183675 GCA_027564375.1 Micropterix facetella | reverse complement strand
ATAAAACCATTCCTGTCAGACTCTTTGTTTCTGAGTTATTCGCTGGTTTTGTGTCATGAAAACGTTACATTGAAATTTTTGAAGTGTCATCTAATAACTTACTCGAACTTCTAGACATATTCATGTCAAAAAAAAAGTCGCAAGAGTGGAAAGAGGAAGTTCTTAAGCATTAGTGTGTAGCGATCTCCATTGACCATTGACCTCTTGGAACAAATGTGCATAATACGAGGGTGGGTCAATAAATGTGTTACTTTTTGAATGAACATTATGTTTTTTGGCAATAAACAAATCAAAAAAATGATTTATTTCTCATCATAATCTCCTTTGACCTCAATACACTTCGTCTAAAGTTTCTCCAATTTTTTCCCTTCTAAATAATGAGATTTGTTGAGATCTTCAAAATAGGCATTTGTTTGAGTTATGGCTTCATTGTTGGAACCGAATCTCTTTCTTCCAAGCTATTTCTTTAGGGTTGAAATAATGAAATAATCACTAAATCTGGAGAATATGGCGGATGAGGGAGCAATTCATAGCCCCAATTCATGAAATTTCACCATAGCGACTCTGGATGTTTGCACCCGTGTATTGTCTTGGTGGAAGGGCACTTTCTTTTTGGCCAAATGCGGTCGTGTTTTAATCAAAACGTCGTTGAACCAGTCCAACAAGTTAGCATAATATTCGACGTTGATAGTTTTTCCCTTTTGTAGGTAATCGGTATGGATTATGCCGCTTGCATCCCAAAAAATTGTCGTCATGACCTTCGTGGCCGACAGACCCACCTTGACTTTCTTCGCCGCCGATTCCCTCTGAGAAACCCACTGTTTCGATTGCTACTTGGTCTCTGATGTGTTGTGGTGCCAAACAGTCCTTCAAAGTTGTCACCGATTGCGATTGTGGTTAATTGTGAGCGCAACACCCATCTTGCCAATAGCTTTCTTTCCCAAGTGATCTTTCAAAATTGAAACTACTGAGCCATGTGATATGCCTATTGCTTCTACAACCTCGCGCACTTTCAATCTCCGATCAGCCAACACCATATCGTGGATTTTTTCAATTGTTTCGGGTGTAGTGACCTTAATTGAGCGTCCAGAACATTCGGCATCACTCGTGCTTGTGTGTGTCTACAATGAAATTCAGTAAATCACTTCTTTACCATTAAATTGATGGCGCAGAGTCCCTTTTTTTTCATTATTGGGAAACTTTACTTTTTTCCATTATTGCAAAAATTCACAAGGTATTGTTTCACGGTATGCTTTCAATGACTGTCAAAGACAAACTAAATGATGCAGCTTAATCAAAATTTCACAGTAGTCTATCGACAGATGACAGTTCACAGGAACAGTGTTGTCATTCAAGTTGCAATGTGGGAAATTCAAAAAATCACAGACTTATTGACTGACCCTTGTACCACTTTTTCTCTATTCTCAATTAATCAGAAGTTAGAACATGTTGAAGACTGATATACGATTTAATTGAGTACGTGTTTGAAATACTGTATTATAAAAAAAAAAATAGTGGTATTCGTTGCAAATCGCCTGTATTAGCGCCATTACGTAGTTGTTATAAATAAACTGATGTTTATTTAATTGTGTGAAATATCGTCATTAGTATTTTTAAATATTGATGGTATAAGAATGTTGATTCTTCTTTGTTTTTCTTGTAAGGGGTAATCCAACTCCATTGCCTGAATTTATTAAAAACAAAAAAGACATTGAAGGAAATCGACAACAGTCGATCATTTTGAGGTGATTTTCGATGACTTTTTTGCACATTTCAGGCACTTTTTCGGCCATAGCTTGAAAGGTGTTGTTTTTATAGGCACTCCAAAGTTTCGGGTTTGTCGGAGTAGACGCGACTCATAGCGTAACTCCACAAGTAAGTTATTGTGTAATCACATGATTTTGGCGGCCAGTTGACATCACCGAAACATGAAATAATGCGACCTGGGAACTCTTTGCCTAAAACAGCTAATGTGGCACCCGATGTGCGGAAAGTTGTGCTATCCTGTTAAGACCCCATGTTCTACACATATTTTCGATTTCGCGTCAAAAATAATCAGCTATTCGGCCTAAGTCGTTTTTTAAAGGATAAGGCCCAATGATACTACCTGACATTTTCAGTTCATGCCATAGCCTCTTGAATTGATGAGGATTTGCCTCGCCCTATGTGCGGCAATTTCGCTTATTTGTTATGGTAGGAAACTCGAATTGCATCACCCAATACTAGCTTGTGTTCGCCGGTATATGCGGGCGGGAAGTCTAATTTCTTCGTCTAATCTGTTTACTGATAGCCGCCTTTGAGTCAAGCCATTCCTCTTGCAATATATGCATAGATATAGCCTCAGATAACAACCTGCAAGACATAAATGCATAAAAGACATAGTTGCAAAGCCTTGCCTACATATATTTTTTATTATAACTACACACAATTCGCGCGCTCAGTGGTTCGGGCTAAGCCAATGGCTGTGGCACTTATTAGAGATGCCTGCTACTCAAGCATACATTTACATTATTCCTTGTATACACAAGAATGCAATTTATTACTATGCTCCGTATTGTATTGGCGCTGATCTTTCCTGATACTGCTTATTCAGAGACGGGGGCTTTTGTTTCTGCTGCATCAGAAACGCGAAACGGCTTTTTCTCTTTCAGTAATTTTTTCATTCTGCATAATATTTCTTTAACTTAAAAATGCAGCTCTAGCTTTTATAATGCAATTTTAATCGCCTTGCTTATGTTCCAGTGTTTAAATGACAGCCGAGGTAAACAATACGGTAATTCTTCTCAAGTCTAATTCCGTAAGCAGGGATTGATGGTGGATTCAGTCACTGTTATCGACCGTCATATATTTGGTCTTCGTGGTGTTCAGCTTTAACCATTCTCATGGCGGAGATGGACTTCTTCCGCATTGCTGGATATTAGTGTATCTCAAGAATTTTATATTGTTTGAGCTTGATGAATTATTTTTGCAAAACCTTCTGTAATTTGGCCAATTTTTAAAGAAAAAAAAATCCCACTGAATTTAACAATTTTAATATGAATATGTTTTCCTACATAACGACTATTATTAATAATGGAGTTACTTTTCATACGTTTGCTCAATTAGTTTCAGAATCTTAGAGCCCTATTTCACCGGGACGCCACGGTGGCGCAACCAATTGCACCACAAACAAAATGTATACAGATGTATGGAGGGTAACTCACCCGGTGTCTGCTTGATTGATTGGATGCTTGTACGAAATGTTACTGGTCGCTCCACCATGCTGGTTGCGCAACCACCAATATGTATAGCGCTGTATGGCGTCTCACTCGCTCAGCCACCAGTTAGGCCACCACTTTTGTACGTACGCTACAATCTACATCGCAGAAAATGGATAATTTCGATACAGAATGGTTTATTATCGAAATACAAAGTAAACCATCTATTTGGAATAGTTTCTGGCAGTATTATTCCAATAGAGGAATAGTTGTGTATTTATTTGTTGACAAATTATTTATTGTTGACGATTTATTTGTTCACAAATTGTTCTTTCGTAGGGCGATCGGATGTGAAATGGTGAACAAATCACATTTTTTCTTTTTATTTAATTTTCTTTTACGCCGTACAGTCAACATAAGTGCTAACTCTTCCATGTTGAAACTGTGATGATTCTGGCATCTGATCTGGTGTCTCTCTGGTGTCTTGGTTGGTAGCTCAAAGTCACCACGGTTGCTGTCTGGTAGCTCAAAGACTGGCTGCACCACCGTGGTGTCCTGGTGAAATAGGGACCTTAGAATGCATATTTTCTGTGTAAAGGAAGTTTTTATTAAAAGTGGCAGAAACCACATTATGCTCTAGAAATTGCCGCATTAATGCCACTTTATGATATCATGTAGTGATTCGTTGAAGACAAATACGAAATAAATGTTGGATATTGTGCAGGTTAGCGGCCGTTAGTGATTATTTTAATCTCTTTGCCGTTTTTGCCTGTCCATCACTAACTATCCTTACTCGTTTAGTTCCGCTAGGTATTCCTATGAAATTTGCTTCAATCGGGCTGTAAGATCCCTAGTTTTTAGGAGTAACAAATTGTGATAGCGTTTTTGTAGTAATTAATATAATCATTATTATTTTACCTACTTAATTTTTGTATTAATTATATAGGTAATCTGTCCATCGTCAAACCGATCAGACAAGAAACATATTACTCATTAATAACAAACTTGAAGTTATGCTTATTCCGTAATACATATATTATCAATTTTAAATATTTGTTAAGTTTTATAGCGGTATTAGAAGCTTTACAAGTTTAGATAACTGTTATGGTAAATTGTTAATCTTTTGCATCGCATATATTGCATTGATTTTGAACACACTACGCAAAATATTATGGCCTATTCCTCAAGCGACGCTTGCTGTAAAGAGGATCCCATTGAATTTGATCAAACACAGTAATACTAGGAATTTAAGCCTAACGTCTGCCAATCATTGAGAAAAGTTGTGTTACAATGGCTTTCAACTGCGTAAAACTTCCCTATCTGAAAATGAGAAAAAAAACACAAACTACATTTTTTCTCTCTCAGAAAAAAAAAGATATCTCTTTTATCTCTTCCTGAACTGCTTATATTGGCACCACAATTACCTTAACGCTTTCTTCTTGCAGTTGAGTAAAATATGTTTTGTTAATTTGTGCAATAAACTGTTATTTGATTGGGATTGTCCATATATTACGTCATTAGCAGTGCAATTCGGCACATGACACCAGTGGCTGTTTAATTAAGAGAAAAATAAGGAACAGACTATCAACCATTACTGTAAAAGGCGCTCTCTTTATATTGCAGTATGTGAAAAGCCAGTTGGACAATTGCTGCAGTCTACTAAAAGCATGTTAAAACTTACGATGGGATGATTTTAAAGGAGGGAGGGAGGGCAAAATCGATGATGTAATATATGGACGGTACCTTACTTACTTTCCCCGCTTTCTTTTACCGAAATCTCGCGTTTCAACACTCCTGCATTCTAAAAAATTAACAATTTTCATGTTACTTTTATGGAAAACAAATTTAAGATTGTTTATCTACTTTTTTTTCATTTTACGGGCTATCAAATTAGTTCCGAAGATCAAAGAAACATGCACCCTTAGTATTAGTTTGGATTGTTTGCATTGTTTGTCATTGCGACGTCTGCAACGTATTATTATGTGCAATAAACGAGTTACCTGGTGTCGTTACGTGTCTTAATCGTACGTTTGATGCTTGCATATCTGTGTTATTGGTTTACGGTTTTATGTTTAGTTGTTATTTACGGTTTGTTAAAATAGTCGAAGTGCTGGCTTTATGTAACCTTTGTGTAAGGCTGGTGAAAATGTTGTGTAATTGAATGCACATATTGAATAAGAACACTAATTAACAGCTGCTTTAGTATTCATTCTGAATATCTGGCTATCCACATTTGACATATGAAATTTCCATTCTGTATAGGAAATATAAATGATTTGAAGGCACGGCCTTTTCGGAGTTGATTTTTTCCCCTTGTAAAAAATGATCCAAATTCTGAAAAAGTAGAAGTCCGGCAGACCAAAGACTGGCGAGTATGGTGCGACTGTTTGCTGTTGTGGTGCAGAAGCAGTGACAAAAATTCTTCGTCATTTGCATTTTCACTGTGCTTATTTGTGTTAACTATTGCGCCATACCGCAAGAAGCTGTAATGACAAACAACTGTGCAAAACCTCTTGATATGTCATGACTGCAGACACGAACAAATCGGAGCGAAAACAAACGGCAGAAGGACAAATGAATATCTCATTTTGAAAAATGAATAATAGCTTGAATGAAAATTTATTTAGACTTGTATTCTAATTCGAACCGAAAAGTTATGCAAGTTCAAGTGCCCAGTGTAAAAAATGATAATTACAGGTAAACTTCTTATTCGGTTTGTGTGCATCCAATTAAAAACACTACACCTCACTTTATATAAAATAAAAAATTAGGTTATCTGCAGCGAGCTCTCGGACTGAATGGGATTGCGTACTGATCTTGTACAAATTCCTCCCCTTGCAGGAATAAAATTTACATCAATCGGTGCACAATCTCTTTCGAAATATTTTAAATTTAAATGTATATATTTAAAAAAATGAGCTGTGACCGCAAATTATCATCGAGACTCACCACTACTCCCGTCTTCCATAGACAAACTATCGTAACATAAATTCCAAATTGTATTAACACGATAGTATTCATCGACGTAAAATATTAATTAAAGTCAATCTTGTCTAATATTAGTTTGTCATTTTAATATTTTAAATTTGTCGTCAATGTTGGTAGCACTTTTTAAGGCGTTTAACGCGAGGTTGGTGTTTTGCTGAAACGTGTATTATGTATGTGATATTCGTCACGCCATGAATAAATTATTGCAGTTGCATTTGAAGGGGATTGTTTTATTTAATTTTTGTAGTTATAGAAGGTGGGTAATCCGCAGTCTTATTACGAGCACTGTCTCATCATCAAAATACATACGTTAGGAAAGAATTCCTCCTTTTTGGGCCCATAAAATATGTTATATAATAAAGTTTTGTGATGGATTGTTTTTTTTTTTTTGTAATCATTGCATCTGTTAGATAAACTATAAACTTCTTGACTGTTCGGACACCGCAAATAGATGACGATGGTTGCATTCATAATTTGGATTACTGACGCCGAGTAATATGCAGCTATATGTGAAATATATTTTTTAATACAATTTATTCCAAATCAAAATTACTAATTAATCAACATTGAACCATTTCTTAAAAGATTACCTCACTTTTTAAAGTTATTTTCACAAACTTTCACTGAATAGTTTTAGTTTATTTTTTGACAGAATGTAAAGCCGAACACGCCTTCTTTGATCAGTCGTGTTTCTGTAGTCTATGATTTGAAGTAGCGAGATAATGTTCAATATATTTTCTTAAGAGTATTCAGTTATTTATTCATATTATGCATTATATGTCAAGATAACAAATTAAAATCAGCCCACTGCATAATTCAATACAACAAATACAAAA
The DNA here is from genome assembly GCA_027564375.1 of Micropterix facetella. Taxonomy (NCBI): domain Eukaryota; kingdom Metazoa; phylum Arthropoda; class Insecta; order Lepidoptera; family Micropterigidae; genus Micropterix; species Micropterix facetella. Next base: position 14,176,654 of record JAOPUG010000057.1, on the reverse strand, counting down.
TGCAAATTATTTAGCTTTTGATAAATTAAGAAAAGTTTTCGATCTGCTTCTCAACACAGTGGTAGTTAGAGCTTCATCAATAAATTAGCTAAGCTTGTAAATTTTTGGTCCGGCAACGTTGGCAAATCTCACAGACTTCGACAGTGAGTGATTCACTATGCTCAGCTCATATAAATAATGGCTTCTGCCTTTTATTTGAAAACTTCCGATATTGTTTTTCATTTACATCGCTACCTCCAGTATGTACATAAACGTACGGTTAATATCATAAGATATAGGAATAATTGTCTGTCTGGAGAAAATATTTTATTGAGATGTTTCTGAGGTGTTCACAGCGCTGGCCTGAAATATGACTATGTTGAGGCTAGACGTATGCTCAGACGCAGCACAGCATAATACAGATAAGGCAGAGCTGTTGATGCAGGCATAGACTACGAGCGTATGCTCCGAAGTAATTAAATGAGATAAATGCTCGCATTCGCATCCTAGCCGGTGTTAAGAATGGACAGTTGACTAGTTGACGAGCTAAATGAGTTAACGAGGCGAGTCAAAATATGACTATGAAATTAATGAGTTGTTGTTACATTACAGTTTGTCAAAGTAAAAAGACTGGCAAAAATATTATCTTAAAAAACGCTCCACTCATAGAGAATTTTGAGTCGCGGGTGTTACCTAATATAAAATAAAAAAATTAGACATTTTAAAAATAATCAAATTGAAGTCACAAAATCAAAATACTTTAAATTTGAAACAGAATATCAATTTAATAAGTAAAAATAACAGAAGCAAACAAAGAAGAATTTAGTGTCATTTAAAATTATGGTAAAATAAATTTCCTTGTTATCATTGTATTTCTTTTTTTCAATCTGCAACAAATCTCAAATTTTCTTATGGAATAAAATGACCTTTCTAAGAGGAATTTCTTTAGGGCATCACTGAACTGATTATTCGTTTTTTTTTAATTTTTTAACGCTTTAGGCAACATATTGAAATACTTGATGCTAGAATATTCCGGGCTTTGCATATATTTACTAATTTTCGTGAAAGGTACTCCATACTATGTATATAAATAAATTAGACCGTAAACTACACCATATAAATATCTTTAAGCCTACCTTAGAACAGGCGAGACCTAGTTAGGATTGCTTAGTAATATAAAAATGTACTTATTTAAAATTGTATAAACAATGTTGATTTGATTTGATTTGATTTGTTTGTGGGGGGTCTGGGAACGTATGTTTCTAAGGCGCGGGGGTAGGTGTCGACCTGTCAGCGCCTACCCTCAGAAACTTCCCGATGGCTATCCGATTACGGGTGAACATTGTTGAATAAAGGACGCCACGGGTCCGCGATATTTCCGAGTGACGGAATGCCGCGTTATCACGATAGGTAGAGGTTGCGCAAGCAACTTCGAGCCTGAGACTAGAAGGGTGGACGGAGAAATCCATCCTAATCTGATAGTCAGGGGTATGAGGCTTCCCGCTGGGTGGCAATTACCAGTGCCTCGCCGTAAGGCGTAGGACTCTGACGGGCAGTGATGCAGTTGGATTGTGGATATGTATTTTCCAAATTATGTACGTTTTATTTCGGGGCGATATAACGATAAAGTTCGTTGAAACGCCTCGTAGTGACGGGTTCGTTGTTCTCGATGCCCATCCCCTCCCTCTCACCCCCTCCCTTTCACTCCTCCACCCAATCCTTCCATCTTACCCCATTTCCAGCTCCGCCGCCGCCCAGCCTTATACAGCACCTACAGCTTTACGCCACAGCGTTACAGATTCAGACAGTGAGTCAGTGATCAGCGTAACTATATATTACGATGTTTATTAAGTTTTACTGAAGAACATCTTATTTTACTGTCATGCGTGTAGGTGCTGGAAAGCATTTTGAATTAAGTAGGTAGGTATCTATACAAGTGATTTATGTAGCTACTTATATTTATTTGTCTGTTTAAATTGTTATCACGAAATAGTTATGTTTAGTACGCTATCTCGGATTAAAACCACCTGTAAACAATAGATAAATCTTTTAATAGGTGTTATAATTTATCTAGGTAGATATTATGCTATGATAAAAAGTATTGTTTTGACCGACGACTAAAAAAGGGGATCTAGCGCAAAAGTAATAGACATACATGGGGTGCCGGCGCCGACTCTCGAAAAAAACTCACGGGAGCCGGCGCAGTAGGTAGAGGTAAGTGGGGCAATTTTGTAATTATAAATGATTGAAAACAATGAAAGTAAAGGCTTTTTAAATGACATAAAAAAGAAAAATAAATAATTTTACGTCACCTTCTTAGTGAATTGATTGTCCCCGATAATACCACCCTTTCCCACCAGGTTAAATTATAATAAATTAATTAAATAAACTATAATAAATGAAAAATTATAATAAATAAACCCCTAAAAGCAAACAAACCTCCCAGGTCCTTTTTATAACCTGGGATTCATCCGGCCAAAACAAAACCTCCCAGGTGACCTGAATTTTTACAACCAGCAATATTACTACACTACGACAAATATGTTCTATATTTAATTACTCTACTAGTATGTTGGTAACTGTAAATTGCGCTGTTTCGAAATATTCACTTATTTTCTGTTCATTCCAATCTGTTTAAATTCGGCCTTCAATTTCCAGCGACTTTTTAAAATATTAGCAAAAATGAGCAGTTTACCAGATTAACTTTTGGATATTGATGGCAAATTTCAGAAAACTGTCGCTGTACATCGAAGTAAGCGTTGCATGTAGGTGTTGCTATTGCCACGTGTTCTGTATTAAATGCTTCTGTTTGTGTTAAGATAAAGTTGAAGTTTCCATGCCGTCGGGTCAAAAACATGTAAAAGAAAGAAGTAACAGAGTTCGGGGCGGATTGCGGTCATTAGATGAACACTGAACAATGTGAGAAGAAAGTCGATAAAAAACTGATTGCTAGGCGAAGCGTACTTATAGAATAAACATTGTTGTCCTGTTAAGGTTATACACTATTATTTTAGTTTGTTCTAGCCAAGCGCTGCAGTCAAATGATGTTTAATTCTGGGCAGAGATACTGAACGCCGAGATTTCATTAAGATTCCACGTATTTGAACGGCCAATTATTCATAAATTCGAAACGGAACGAAAGAAATCTACGTATTGATTTTATATTTGACCTCTTCTAACCTTATTAGATTCTGAATGGCGGTTATTTTAAATTGGACCATAAGCACAAGGGAATCGTTAATTAATTTTCTTTTTATACATCGCATATTCCACTGATTTTCTCCTGCTAAACTGTAAATATATTTTTCCAATAATAATTTAATATGTAAGTTATACATGGGCCATACTGAAAGTTTCTGGAAGTGGCCACTTGCGTTAAATATATTAAAAAATAATTCCCATTTTTGAAAACGAAACCCTTTGGCTGTATAATACATTTTATATTTTACCTTTGTCATTTGTTTTTTCTTTGTAAATTGAAAATTACCTCTTTGTAATCTTGAAAATTGCGTGTTCACCTAACGATGGCTTTAAGTCGAGAAAATTTTCGATGTAAGAATTATTACAAATTCCGCTGTGGTTTAACTCAACAAGAAAACTGCCAAATACTTCAATGATAGTTTGGAGGTGAAGCCCCATCTCTGGTATAACGAATTCAAACGTGAACCTATTCATCTCAAAGACGACACACGCGTAGGCCGGCCGGCGACAGCGGTAACAAAAACTAACACTGATGCTGGACGACAACTAATTCAATTACATAAAAAATTACATGTCAGTAAATTCGTACAATATTGAACAAGTTCACAATATTTTGCACGTACACCTGAACGTTCGGAAGCTTTGTTCGAGATGGATACCGCATGAGATAATAGAAGTTCTAAAACGACAGAGTGTGACAAAAACGGCAGTGGTGTGATAAAATTATTAAAACATACGACGAAGGGCAATCATTATCATTATATGGTATCGTAAGGGGAAACGAAAGCTGGGTGTAGTGGGAGTCACTTATGGCGACGATCTATGTAAATTAAAAATCAGATATCGTATTTTAAACCACGCCCAAATACCCCCTCCCAATTCGCCGGCCAGCTATAGCTATTAGCCGGCCTCATATCAAAATATGCCTTCGCCGCCACGCCGCGCGCGTCGCGTCGGGCGCTCATGCCGTTTTACTAAATTCTCGCCAAGTTAGTGCGGTTTTACACTGTTTCGATGAAAGAGATATTTTGGCAATAATGGATTATGCAAGTGACCTTGTAAATGTAACGCTGGTGAAGAAGTTTATCTGTATCTTATTCTGAACTAGAAATTTGTTTTTTTTAACAACATATTTTTAAATATTGTATGAAGATTGTATGAACAACCTTAATTTGCAAGAAAAACTAATTTTAAAATCATCTATTTGAGATCTATTGAAGTCTATTGATCTAAGCCTTTGTTAGTGAGAGAAGAAATTTTGAAAAATCGGAAATTAAACTTAATAAATATTTTGTAGCCTAAATCAAAGGTCTATAAAGGCCCAACAAAGTTAGAGGCATCATTATCAAAATTCTAAAATACTTTTGCATTCCATTCTAGTATTAACATTAACGGAGTTACGAAGTATTCAAAATTCAGGTTACAATTTGAATTCAAAAGCCGCTGAAGATGTCGATAATTTATGTAAGCTAGAGTTGTAGTCAATAATCGCAGAATTCTAATTCACTTTTATTTATTTTTCAAGAACCAATATAAACGT
>JAOPUG010000057.1:14157862-14171834 GCA_027564375.1 Micropterix facetella | reverse complement strand
TAAAACCGCCCATTGTGAAATTTTACAATAAAGAATAGAAACAAACAAACAAACAAACTCCAGTTGAGAGCAATAAAAAAACCAAATTTTAAAAATAACTAAATATATTTCACAATACTAATAATAGAATCAGATTAACAGCACATTTGTACAATTCGCTATATGTATATGAAATATTAACATATTAAATAAATTCCGCCGAGGACATTTACCGATAATATTGCCAGCCTGCAATTTTTTTTTCAATGTTTTTTTGTTTCATGATAAACCTTAAAAACTAGAGTAATGAATATGATAAAGTCCTGTAAGTATTACCTATACATATATTACAGTATTATAGATTATTGCATTTTTTTTGTTGCGATAAAAGTGCAGTACGTAAAACGAAGGATTTTCTTCTCGGGGTTCTTGTTACGCGAACAAGGCACATATCTCGTATTTTCACAAATATACAATTTTGAAAATCTGTACGACAACTGCAACTTTCCATTTTAAATATGTAAGAGATATTTATGTACAATATGTATATATTATTTATTATACAATCGTGAATGATCGTAAAATGTTTCACTGCGGCCGTTACTGCATTTGATTTTTGTATACAAAATGGAAATAGAGTGGTAAAGTTAACAATACTTCAGAATTGACCGCAAGGACGTTAGGGCACACTGAAACGATCGGAAATCCACTACTTCGCTATTATAAACTAGTACACACATCATACTGTTGTGTGAATATTGGTTTTAATTGACCGAAGCCTTTTAGGAAAAAAAAACATTGTATAGTTAAGCAACAACGGCAGTTAGAAATTGACGAATCGATAGAGAAAATGAAAATTTCCTTTCTATAATTTATCACCGCCCTGAAACTCTTCCTGCGAATCATACACTCCAGAATTTATAATAATATAGACAAGTCAGTGATCAGCAATTTGGCTTCTACAACAATCCAGGCAGTGGAAAAGCGATATTTAACATCCAGGTTCTGGTACAGACATGTATCCCATGCAGTTTGCATGCGATTCATCGACTTCAAGAGGCTTTCGATAAATTCGGACACGACAAGATCGTCAAAATCCTCCAACAAGTGGAAATAGACGATAAAGACTTGCATATCATTACTAATCTCAACTGGTACCAAAGAGCTTTCATCTTTATGGAAGCACTGCATAAATCCGAAAGTAGGGTCAAAGTAAATAGCGAAAATACCAACAATATAAGGTATGTAGATACAAGTACTTCTTGCCAGCAGCATGGAAGAACTCCAGGTTCTCAATGACAATATTACAAGAGTATGTCACGAATACGGGCTGAAGTTGAACACCACAAAGACCAAGTACATATATGAGTCAGTAAGATAACCGTAAACACATCTACAATTATAGCTTACGGAATTACACTGGAGAAGACATAACATTATTTACCAACGAAGAAATATCAACGTACACCTGAAGACCCGACTTCTAAGACGCTACGTATTCTCAATATTATTGTATAGGATGGAAAGCTGGATACTTGTAGACACGCTGTTAAGAAAGCTTGAAGCCTTCGGAATGTGGGCATATCGGAGGATACTATGTATAAGCTGTCTTGACAGTCAGGAATGAAGGCGTTTAACGGAGGAATGTACACAACTGTGCGTTTGCCAGAAGTTATCACCGAACCCTGTAGGAGTAACCCGAAACGTCGCACGATAATGCGAGTTCTCACACTGCTTGGAAAACTAAGTACTTTTTGGAACAGGAAAGCATAGAGTTTGATGGACCGTCCACCGTATAGTCTCAATGTGGTAATTGAGACTATACTAGTTGTCTCTCAACTTGCGGGAGGTCCGCCTAAGCACAAGATAAACAAAGCCATATTTTCATAATTTTTCAATAACTTTAGCGGTAGATTTTTAGATGGAGGCAATTGCAATTCTAAACACACTTACTGGGGATCTAGGCTTACAATGACGAGCGTGTCGATGCAGGTAATTAATATTAAGAGGAGACCCTTCGAGGGAGGAGTCATCTTACACGCTTTCGACTCTACCACACATCTGATTATGGTCTAAAATGCGGCAGATAGAAAACTCAAGAAAAAAAACTTACAAGAGAAGCGGTTTCAAGGCCGTAAAGAAGCTGTCCAAGTGTTCAAACCCAAACATCTGAATGGAATCACTGTTTCAACAGTTGGTTTGGACGAATATTAAAATACATTGATTTTAATTAAAGGTACTTCAGAAAAGATATTTTTCAGTCATTTTCCGTTTGTTGTTTTTCTTATTTCTGATCATTTTGGTGTGTCCCCACGTGTCTGATACTAGACAGGCAGACTATAGATGATATATCTTCCTAAAACTTAAAACAGTGTAGCCGCAGCTTCCATAAGTACTATATTATACAATAATGTTTACAGTATTGCTCATCGTCACCGTATAGATTCGCATGTGGCTGATTTCGAAGGTTTCACAGCAAAAAATCATCAACATTAAAAATATGTAAAAGGGTAGTACATAAAATAACTCTATAAATAAATGGATCAAAATCTATAAATTAATGTATCAAAATCTATAATAAATGGAAGTCTCTTGTCTGTTTTCACTTCTCAATTATCTGTCCATTAAGATTTCCGAAACTTGATTGGGGTTTATGCTGCCGATTCTCTGACTGTACCAGTGCTTCAATGTGGGCAATATTGCCCCCCTCTCCCTCCGTGGGAGAATGAAGTTACTTAGGGAGCGATCGACAGTTAAAAGTAATTAGGGGTGCGATTTTATATGATTTTCGGCAATAGGCCTAATTTGTGCACATACTTTTTTATAAATGAATAAAAATATTACTCGCCAATATTGATAGCGATATTCTGTCGTACAATAACCATCGCTGGTTTGTACAAAGCACGATTGCCCTTGATGACGTTTCAAGTATATCTGTTCTCGTCGAGTCCTGTCGGTTGCATTGTAATGTTGACTTGTTTAAAATAAATAAAATAAAAGCAAAGTATGTGGTGGTTGGTATTCTACAGCGGTCAAAATTACAGTGGACTAGTAGACAAATAGATTGCAAAAAATAGTTAAACCAGTCAGACATTAGAAAACCATTACAGAAAACCATGTAGAGAAAAATAACACAAAGAATTCTTCAATTCAGTTGAGGTGGTGCTTAACATATTGAACTAAGTGCAGAATTCAACCAGTCAATGAGATGTGGTGAAGAATCAAGGCAGGATTTGGGAATTTAAAATATGTGCCAATGATCGAGGCAACGCACCGACTCATATACTGGAGGTACTTGAAGCCTGGAGATACTTGAAGCCTGGCATATTGCTGCAATCGCAACCCAATCAATATTTATAAAGATACGCCAAGAGTAGGTCAAAATCATGCAATTCAATTCTAACCTTTTCTAAAAATTTAATATTTTTACGGAAGTTTCAGGATGTAAAAGAATCTGATCATCTCGAAAAGACTTGCATATTGAAAAAATCAACAGGAGATTTTCCGTTTCAAAAGCAGTTGTAGGGTGAGCACTATTAGACTGATGTTTTACAGGTTTAAAAGAGTTAAACACGTATTTATAGCCTAAAAACATGACCTGCATGTATTTTTCGGCAGCAAAATACCTGAGACGGAAGATACAAAAAATGATTCACACACAATGTCCGCCTCTACAAGCAAGGAGAGAGACCTTAAGTCTTACTTCTTGTTCAATCTGTCCCAGAATCACAGTTTTAGTAGCCATGGTCAGGTTTTGCATGACCAGGATTCAGTTGACTGAGTACTGAAAATACTTGACCACTGTAGATCTAGCTGAGCTCCAAGATAGACATACACTTGCTTATCGGAAAAATATGGAAAACACTAACCCGTGGCTCTCTGCCTTAGCCAGAGCAGTGTTATGTATTCCAGTGTGCCAAGTGAGTGAGTTTTCTCGGTATATGGCATAGTGGTTTCATGTAAAAAATCACAATCATTACCTAGTGAAGTAAATATAGCGCTGATAACATTTTAACAGCGCTAACAATCGTCGACCTTCGAATTCAGCCTGGAATTGACGCAGTGACTACAAGTGGCTATCCCTAAGCGTTAATCCTATGGAATAGATGTAATATTATTCGTTTGTTGCGGTCGGTTTGTCTCGTTCGAGGGTCTCCTCCGTGTCGGTGTTTTGCGCGAGCGGATCCACGTCGGTTTTGGCGTTGGGTGTTGTCGAGTCGGTGTCGCCGTTCGGGCTGTCGTCCCCTGAGTTGCCACCGTCACGCGTCAGGTACTGTATCGGCTCATGACTCGTGCGCAGCGATTGTGGTTCCGTTTCGATACGCCGCGTCGCGTCTGCACTATGATACTGGTTATGTGCTAAACGCACCTTTTCAGACTTTCTCCACAGCGTCACCTCTTGTTGCTTGAAATAGCGTCGATCCTCCGTATCCATCAAGACGAGGTTCAAGTAGTAACGAACAGAGAATTTGTTGTTTATGTCACGCATCGTCGGTGTTAAATCGTACCCAGCGAGGAATACGCGTATCGGAATGCTCTCCCCTTTCACCGGTGCACCGTCCATAATTTCATATTTCGCAACTGTTTCATTCTCGACGAATGTGTTCGGACCACTACCGGTTGTCTCGCGCTTAATAATTGATATTTCCATGTGTTTAATTTTGATGCGCACAAGTAAAAAGTAAATTTTCCCGACGATGACATCTTTCAAATGATATTTCGATTTGTTGTATTCGAATTCTATGTGTAGGCAGTCTTCGATGCCAACCTCCATTTTTATAGAATTGTGTATGTCCGGGTACGAGCATAGCGTGTGCACGGCGATGTCGATTTCTTTAACGACATCGGTCAGTCGGCGGATTAAAGTCGCACGTAAGAAATAGCGCAATCGCACATTGCTACCAGTGTAGATCTCGTACGGTTTCTCAACGTTCGAAAATTCAAAGTTGTAACTCGAGTTGTGCAGCAAGTCGCCAGGCCTCGCCAGCTCTTTCACCAAAGAAATAAACTCGTGATGGTTACCTCGGTCATAGAACAACTCTATCTGCCCGATCAACTCGATTTTAATGCCCTGATGCTCCAATTTCGCGCCAATCTTCCGCAGCGTCACGTTAACCTTCCCGGAAACCGTCTCCCCATCGTAATACAGCAAAAATTTATCCTTTTTCCCATCATCGGTCTTCACTTCAGCTATTTTTCGCTTGTCAGCGTCGTTGAAAACTATCTCTATTTCTGCCGTCTGGCCGAAGCCAAAAAAACTCATCTTCGCGTATATTACAACAAAACACACTCAACTATTTCCAATTACACAGATAAATACGATGGAAAATAATCGGAAACCGAAACTTCAGAAATTCTGACCGACGGACGAAAACGAAAACCGACACAATTGACAATAGAGAAGTATTTCTACAATCGTACATGTGATTGAACGTTGGATAACAATCGTGTAGAGTAGGTTCAAATCCAACTTTTATCAGAAAGATGAACATTAATATGTGCTGGAAAGTTGCAATATAACAGCTAGAATTGGAGAAATCAATGGTGTTTCATGCGTATGCATGCAATTCGTTGATACAGTATTAAAATGAAAAAAAAACGCAAGAAGAAAACCCCAACGGGTTATCAAACTTAGGACACCTAAAACTGCTCGGTTTCCGTCGCGTCTGTATCAGGCGCTCACGCGACGACGCAAGAAGCAGGGGCTTGAGTCGCGGCCGCGGGCCGCAGCCATATCGTCGACGCAACTAGAGGCGTCTCGTTTTGCCATCATATTCTAAAATAGAAATATTTCGATCACCATCATCGGCTTAAATTCTAATCACTTACGAGTAAGCTTGTGGGGACATTCGATAGAAATTTAATAATTTAAAAAATAAGTTCAAAATACAATGAAATACCTCTTGTAGACGCGTGCCTTAATACATTCGTTTTGCTATTTTGGTAGAGAGGTGGCAGCCGCAAACTTAACTGACGAAACTAAATAACCGTAGGTCGTACATAACCCCCAAAATCAACTGGTATATGCGCATTGGTCATAACTATCAATTTACGAAAGATTTTTTGAAATCGGACGTAGTTTACTCGAGTTATCGTGCATAGTAACAAAACCTTGCAGGTTTATCGTTCAGCATTGCTTAGCCAAGCACTGGCTAATGTTTACGCATTGATTGTATTCTAAAGACGTTTGACTTCCCCAAACCATGCTGCTTTGACTTGGACCCCTCGGCGGGGGCGAAGTACCTAATTAATATGTGACACCGATAATCGTATGGTATCATTATATGCATATATTTCGACCTGACGTAAATGAAAAATTTAATAACTGAAAAAAACTTCTAAAATCATTTAAAATCCACAAATTAGTCACATATTTTAATAATGCGTTAAAATCGAAACCATATAAGGTAAAAAGTTATAAAATACTTGCCATGTTTTCTTGAAAAAAAAGTCAAAGTGTCAAAATTGCCGAGAGTCCGCCGCCATCTTATTTTACTTCTTTCTTTTTGAAATTTTCGCAGCGGCGTCGTGCCTTTTCTGGTTCAGCGCTGGTCAGTCCTAGATTGATTAACTCGACTGGAAACTCGAAAATACAATGGTAAATATCATTTCTTATATGTGCCGGGGGTGTTTCTTTCTTATTTGTGTCCAGCGATGCAGGTTTTGCTGGTTCTACACGTGTGCAAGCTATTTTAGGTTATGTCGTGTTTTTTCAGTTGAAAAGTAAGGTGAAACTAAATTGCCTCGTTTTGACGTCTTGTCGATACAAAATTAGGGCAATTAATATCGGTACAATATAATTGAATAGTGATTTGTTGATTTACTTATGACTATTTTACACGAGGCCAATTCCTGAGACAATCCACTGTGCCAATCCAATATTGGCATGTAAATAGAGACAGTCCACTGCATTGGATTGGCCCAAGCCAGTCCATTGAAATAGAACGAGTTCTAATTTTTCGAAGCCAATAGCTAGGTAGCTATTGGCTTCGAAAACGCGCATTCTGAGCCAGTAAGCCATTCCACTACATAATAGTTTGCATTAAGATCAAATTTATTAATCAAAAAGTATGCAATAAAATAAAAATATTTTTTAACCTAGCCCTCAAAGCAATTTACGCCTATCCATATCTTCAAGCTTCCGAGAATATAACCTATGTGTAAACGACATTGCATTTTTCATTCGACTGGCGTAATGTCTTGTCTTAGTGAATTGTCTCAGCAATTGGCCTAGTGTAAAACCAGCATAAGAATAGCAACTTGTTTCTTTGTGATCAGGGAAGATTATGGGAAGATATAACACACAGGGAAGATATAACACACAAAACAGGGACAGGGAAGATATAACACACAAAAATATGACAGGGAAGATATAACACACAAAAATATAGCTATCAAAACAGTCACCAGACTCTGCTCCATCGAATGATATCAAAACCTTCCTAATCTGTCAGGCAATTCTTGCGATGTATTCTGATTTCTGAAGAAATGGCTGCCTTTTTTCGTGCTATCGTCTGATAATCGGCCCGCATCCCTTTCTTTATTAACACTTTTTTAAAAGTTGGTTCGACAGGCAGACGAACGATTTCGGAGTCCTTTTGATTCAATCGTTGACAGGTTGATTGCGACCCGGGTTGCCAACATCGATCAATATTTGATTATTACATCTAGAGTGGTGCGGATTACATAGATCATCTAACTGCCGAGAGTCGTATTACAGAACCCCCCCACTATAGTGTGATTACGAGTGAAAATTGTTTTTATGTAAGATAACAACGTTTTCGCCTTCCGTTTCGTTATGTCATAGTGACATTTCTAATTTATTTCCATTTCATAATGTAAATCTTTTTGGAAATTGACCGTTATATAAGATGACATCATTTGAACATAAAAACATGTCTAACTAGTTGTGAAATGTAATCTAACTGATGTCGACCGCTTGCTAGAAGTATTCTTGCAATGACGAAGAAACACAATGAATCTGAGATGTTAATCGCATGACTAAACTGCCGAATGACTAGCGGCCTTTTATGAAGAAAGCCAGCTAACCTCTTATTTGCGTCATAGTTGCCGACGGCCGATGATCTGTCTGTAAATTGATCCGTCAACGACTTCGAAGATATAATAAATAAGATAATACGAATTTTCTGCGTGAAGTTTATACCAGTTTATAGCACCCGATGTTGCAACCGCTGTTGTCCAGGATAGACAGTCTACCCTGCACAACAGCGGTTGCAACATCGCCTTGATGTCGGGTGCTATAAACTTCACACGGTAAATTATTTTTATCTTATTTACAATGTCAAGCAACCGCGATAGTCTTCGATTTCATATTCGAAGATATAGTTGTTTACATTGGTTACAGATACAGAAATGTCTCTAATGGCGTTATTTTTCAGGCATCATCAGCAGTTTTGGGCAAGGATATCGAGAAGCCATCGGCGGACGCATCACCCGTCCATCGTATTCGCATCACGTTGACTTCTCGCAATGTTCGATCGCTGGAGAAAGTGTGCACGGACCTCATCACCGGAGCTAAGAAACAGAAACTGAGAGTCAAGGTGCGTTTACGCAGAGGTTTTTTTAGCACCTCCAGTGTTTCACGATAATCTAGGTGTATTTTCTCACAACAAGAAACCAATTTCCAGTTCTCAAAAATGATTTTATTTTTGTTATTGTAACTTCTATCGCTATTCTGTATGAGATTATCTGTTATTCAATAATTAATGTATCTTCTAAATATAGAGTAATTCTGTAGATAATCAAATGTAGATTTACAAGCCCACATAGACTTCGATAAAAAGTTTCTTGCTGCGACCAGCCAAAAAGTCACTGGTCTATGGTATAACAGTAGGATTCTATATCTTACAACCAACCCTACTATAAAGTGTGTATATGTATGTCTGTGTGTGTGTAAGTGTGTGCCTTGTTGTATTCGAACTACAGAATTAAAATGCAATTCTGTTAATTTTATCGCAACGGAAAATGGTACCCAGCAGGGAATCAAACCCGGAACCTAACAATGCCAGTCAGGCGACCTAACCGCTATGCGAACATGAGTGGTGCGTACCTGAAGTCACTCCTGGAAGGAGATTATGGCAGCAACAGCATGGCTTATGCTGTTGTCCTGCAGTGTCATAACATCTGGAAACAATTGAAACTTTTGCATTTCCCCTTCGATGGATTGAATGATGCCGAAATTTTATTTACATACTTTTATGCATACACTTCTAGGTCTCAGTAACCTCAACCGTGGATTTAAAATACCCTTTAATCCCCCAATATAGTATTTGTGTTGGATGATGACTCAAAAGGAAATATTCCACTCTAAAACTCTTCTCAATAATCGCAAAAGCTTCACGCTGGATTCTTGAGGTTGATTCGGTCTCTAAGCAGTATCATTTCTCTGAAAGTCTCGGATGCATAGAGCTCAGCTCTCCGTCCAGATATAACTCTTCTATCCCGGAGAATGGCCCGTTTTGTAGAATTACCAGTACCATGAAAATCGATTCCATGAGTATATATAATATTCCGTAAGTATTCCATTCAAGTCTTATGGCTTCCCAGTAGTGAACGGTAAGGTAACATTCAAATATGACAAGATAGCTGTCCTAAAGTAAACCTAGCACAACTGGACGGTCAATAATAATACTAAGATTACTCCAATCGGTGAATTTTAAGTCGACTTGGTTTATTTTATTATTGTAACTTTTTTAGGTAATTCAATCATCAGTAATAGTTTCAGTAATTACAGATTGAAAATATGTGCATAACTTATATAACTTATACAAACAAGCCACTAGCATACTTGTTTACGTGCGCAAACTCTAGTAAAACAGGCTACTATTGACTGAAATGTGTGAGCTTGATTTTTATTTTACCACTAGCATCTATCAGTGATTGAATATGGTTTTTCACAGGGGCCGGTGCGTATGCCAACAAAAATCCTGCGCATCACCACCCGCAAGACTCCTTGCGGTGAGGGTTCCAAGACCTGGGATCGCTTCCAGATGAGAATTCACAAGAGGGTCATCGATTTACACTCGCCCTCGGAAATTGTGAAGCAAATCACTTCCATCAGCATCGAACCTGGCGTAGAAGTCGACGTGACCATTGCTGATGCCAATTAAATATTTTTTTAAATATTGGAGAATGATTTAAGAATAAAAAAACGTTGTCAAAAACAAGTCTAATTTATTTATTATGGTTAAAAGAGATACGGTGGTAGCTTTCGATGACTGCGTCATCTGGCGGACAATGTTGGAAGCTGCCGTCGCGCTTCCGCAGCAAACCAAGCGGTGGATTTCTGTGACAGCGTCCTCTAACGGAAAACATTGAAACTGTCGTCACACTTTCCACAGCAGACCGATAGAGTGCACTGTTTCGACGAGAAATCGTCAACAAAACAAAACAATCTAAAAAACAAACAAATATCGCCAATAAAATCTAAAATTCTTGTGAATCGACATGTTTTCGATCATTATATAAATACCTACCTATAACGGTGATTATAACCCGTGCATTCCAAAGGATGACGTAAGCCAGGCAACAACAGAAAACAAGAATGGCGCCAAGACGCCGCCAGAAACGCTACAGAATAATAATATTAAATCCTGCTCTTATGCACTATTGTAGAACTGCATTGAAATAGTATTGTTTATTTTTTTATTTTGAACAACAATTTTGTCGGGATACGCCCGGCAATCATATATTCGCGCCAACTTCATTGTTCATTGTTTGGTAGAGCGGCATTAAATTATATCGTATAGGAAAGTGAACGATTGCCTTTTTATAAATTTTACAGGTGTCACACATCGATATATATATCGATGGTGTCACAGAATAGTGCCCTTAAAAATATTTTTAGGTAACCTTATTTAAAAAAATCTTACTAGTAGATATTGTATTGTTGTTTTATTTAACCTAGCTCAAAATGGAATCATGTTTATGATAAGAAGTGAAGCGACCCCTAATAAGACTGTGGTAGCAAACAATATCAACACGGGCGATTAAGCCATGGACATTGTACGTCGTTCTTATACTTTATGTTTATTGGGATGCAGTAACAACAACTGCAACCGGTGTAGTAGTGGCAAAAAACCGTGGTTATAAGTAAAAAACGAACGAATGGAGCGATAACTAATGGCAATGTGTGCACAAAACTTTTTGTAGGTGGCGCTGGCGGCAATCGCTGAACCAACATGCCCAAGAAGGTGTGCATTGAGCGACGGACCTCTCTTGACATCACTCGCTCGTGCAATGCGCAACTGAGAAGAAAATATTCGCGGGAAGAAAGGTCCGCCGGATTTAATAGTCATCGTGAACTCCTGTATTTATTGCGAAAAGCAATTTTCGACTACCATCTACACATAAGATCACAAATTTTAATCATTTACTCTGTATGCATAACCAATATTGTGTCATGTTTTTTGCCCTTATAGATTCCAAGAAATATGCAAATTACAAAAAGGTGATGACTTCAGCTTTTATTTATTTTTATGCAGACATTTTTTTTAAAGTTCGCATCATAGTACCAAAGATTAAGAAATTTGCTACAACTCATTTTTTTTTTAAATGCACGCGGAAGTCACTTAAATTTGATTGCAAACGGTTTTTAACTGTTTGAGAGAAGTAGTCACCTATTTTTTTTTACATTGAGTCAATACCCGAAAATATGCATAGTCCTGTGGCAACATCACCCAACTAGGCCAAGGTAAACATTTAATTTCTATGTGGTTGCTCAGTACTGCATTTCTAGAAATGGCATATGTCTTTTCGTCAATGAATTTACTATTATGTTGAAAAACTAAAACTATGATAAAAATGCACAACAAATTAAAAATAATTAAATAAATCAACCTATAGGTTATTTTGACAATTCCGGGTATTCGCAAGCGTGGCGGAATGGATTTCGCGACGTTTTTTGTCAGGTAAGTGACCGTCTTTGAATGTAATGCAAATGCATCTTTCATCCTTCATTCTCTGAGAAGAAAAATATACAAACATCAGTTGCAGATGTACAAAATCGTTAATGTTTTTTAAAAAATTCAATTGCATTAAAGTGATCTTTTAAATTACTATTTCGAGTAAGTAAACACTTTCCCATTCTGTTCACACGTAAACACTAACTTTACCCTTGCTGCTGTTATATTCTCTTGCTTCTCAATCACTTCGCCTCAATCGCCATCACTAGGTACTTGGGTTGTTCTCAATATTAAACCGGAAAGGAATCCACTAGTCATATCATTAGAATTCGAAAATATTTCCTTCATCGTCTACCAACGGAATATTCTAGTTTTAATGACGATAGTCTCTTAGAAGAATTTGGTTAAAATTCTTGGTGACAAAAAAAAAATTAACAATCACGGTGTCGCCACTTTCCTATCTTTACTGCTACTTGTCCTCCCGCTAGAGGGCGCAGCGTCGACGTTCAACGAGGCCAATGTAAACTAAGCGACGCGCCGCATGAGCGACTGATATTGCTATGCGCCGTGCGTCGCTCACTTCACATCGCCTTGGGCCGTCGTATCACGTCTAACATGTCCTTTTGCGGTTACTGTTAGAGCTCTATATTAGACGATTAAATAATTACGTTATTTTAATCCTCTTTTCTTAAACAGCACATTGTTTGAAATTATCAATCCATTTAACTTATTATTTATAAAATAACCACATTAATTCTTTATGACACGGCCGTCGATTGAAATGGCAGGGGGGTGTTTTTATGATTGCAATAAAAACTTACACCAACAAGAATTTTTTTTGCAGTAATATCGTGTAATATGGAAAGAAGTAGAATAAAAAAACACATTTCAGCGAGTGACAAACGTTCCTTTCTAATGGTAACGACCCATATTTATTTCATTAATAGGCATCAATAATTCAATTCGAACGTTAACATAGATTTTCTAGAAAAAATAAAACGTGCAACCGTACATTTGTTGTAAATTTTATTTTAAACTACTTATAGAAAATTAAATGCATGAACTATTACATTTAATATTGGTACATACCATACCTACTAAGTTAATTCTAAAACAGAAAACTATCGTATTTACGAAACGTACGATATACGATAGTTAACAAACATCAAAATCTTCATTAGTCAGTCAGTGCGTGAGCGAAGACGTGAAGTGTTTAGCCGTTTGTGTTTACTTCGCGTTGCCCAGCCCAGTTTCGGTATTTATTGGTTTCGGTGTAGGTATACAGTTGAAATTGTGAATTTCCTTCGCTAATTGATGGGGAGACTGTTCGAATAATAGGTATGTGAAATATTTTTCATAGAAATAAGCCGAATATCGAAGGACGTCCAGTGAGCGTCCAAGCCAAACCCACTTTTACTCGGTAAAAAGAGTACCTGAAGCGATGACATAGTTCGCCGCGCTGTGGGCGTTGTTGATTTCGTCAAGACGAAATACGATAATATCAACAAATTGAATGTTTTTGGTTGATTTCACGCCTAGAGAAATTCAAATTTCCAGATAAGACGCGTCATCTGTCAAAATAAGCAAACGCTACGTTTGCACGAAAAATGCCGTGTTTTATCGACAAAAATAACTAAATGCCATACGCGAAATCGTAAAATCACATGTCGCAAAAAAGCGACTAGTTATTTATATGAATGAAGAATTAAATTCAAAATTAGCAGAAACAGCTACGGGTAGACATTCCTGCGTGAGTTTTTGCTTATTTTTGTTTTGTTTTATTTTTAATAGCAGTAAGCGTATGGTTTTGAATATGGTGCGATCTTAATTATTTTAAAAAATATTATAGGAATATTTTCACAAGTAAGTATTTGGCTGTGGTTTCCAAATTTGCTGCAGCTAAAACTAGAGAAAACAATTAGCAAAGGATCCAGCACTCCAGAAGTTATTTATTTTTCCAATTTATCTGTCGGAAAAGCCGCAAAATTAAAAAAAACCGCGTACTACAAAGTTGAATTTTACACAATTTGTCCATGTAATAATTCGCATATAAATTATTTTTTGAAAAC
>JAOPUG010000057.1:14100831-14110889 GCA_027564375.1 Micropterix facetella | reverse complement strand
TTCCAAAAAATAATATTTCGCGTTGAGCGTCGCGCGTAACCTTTTCGACGACAGGCGCGCGGCGTGCTTTCGACGTCTGCGCCGAGACTAAAACAAACGCGATCTGTGCGCTCGGGGGGGCGCAGGGAGGGGAAGTAAACTGGTTATTTCGTGCGTAGTAAAACAATGACAGGCTACTAGTGATGTGAAATGCATGCGACAAGAAATAACGATATTATGAATGAAAATGTAGTGAGTGCGGTCGATTCGACGCCGCGCGACCGCTTGAAGGTTAAAATACTTTATCATATTTCTTATACATTTGACCACATTGTTATAGTTGTTATTAAGCAGTTGCTACGAAGCTCATATTCCAAAATAAACATCTCCATACTTTAGAAGGCTTGATTAACTTTAAAACTCGGTATAATTGAACACACAAATGTGGCAATTTCTCAGTGCCCACCTAACTAGGAATGGACTATCTCATATTTAGGTGGGTCAGAATAAATAACTAAATATACAAAATTGATATAAATAATACAAGATATAATAACGATATTAGTTGTATATATCTAATCGTATTTGTATAATAATACTCCAATTACACATATACCTCAATACGATTAAAGGAAGTAATAAATATGATTGTGGTATAAACATATATTTAACATAATGTAATATATTAATACGATTATAAAAATAATAATAAAGGGGAAGTGTTGACCTCAGCATGCATTGTCGCCTTAAGGGGACTGGAGCTCAATGGGGCGAGGCTTCTGCCATTTTTACTTACATCTTTATTTACACAGAAAATAAGCATTCTAAAATTCTGAAAAAAAATGAGAAAACTAATAAAGAGTGACATGACGATTCCATCGAAAAAACCATTATATTCGCAGTAAAAAAACAAGTGAAACTTTTAAATTCAAAGCGTAAAAGGGAAATTAAAAATTTGGCCAGAGTATAGAAGATTTGCAATAATATTTAATTGGTGTCAACACATATAAAACCCTTGAGCGGTGCACACCCTTGTTTTTTTATTCTTTTGCTCTATGAAATATTAAGATGAGTTAGGAAGGTAAGAAAGTATTGAACTCAGTTTGCAATGGCTCCACTGAACATATCCAGGCCCATTGGCAGTATAGGAGGGCGTCAGACGATGATGGTACTCGCGAGAGGCCGCTCTACAGTTCTCCAGCGCGCATTACGTGTCGACTCGCTACAAGCACTCATCAGCTAGTCTGTGATGACTAGGACGCGGAGAACCACCAGTCCCGCCTTCGACCTCCCTCTTTACCAATCCATATTCTGTGGGATGCCTCCAGTGACGCTTTCGAAGCTCTCTCCATATATGAACTCAACCCTAATCTTGGCAGGCCTAGATTCTTGAAGGGATTGTAGAGTGACTTCGCTGGTAATCCTCTTGCTCTGACTTCCATGGCGAAGAAATCAGTCTTGAATCCGTTTCTCACTATCCGATCTACTAAGTTGCAGTACTTGTTTACTTTGAAGTTATGGTCCTTCGGGATGTTACTATTTCATGGAACTATACGTTCAACAAGTATTACATGCTTTGTCGTCTTGGAGAATATGAGTATGTCCGGTCTGTGTGCTGTGGTACAGATTTCTAAAGGCATTTGGTAATGCTTCTCATGTGTGTCCATCAACAATTGCTAGTCCTATGCCACTCCCAGAATTGAGGAAGGTTTAGTCCTATTTTTGGCTCCAGGTTTCACAAAGTTGACCTTTTTAAAGCTGTTACTGCTTTGTCCTTTTTTGGTCCATGCAATAGATAGGCTAATTGCCTCTCTGATGATTTGGAGGACTTTATCATGGCAGTAGGAATATTGACCTCTTTCAAGCAGTATTTTGCATCCATAAAGCAGATTTTTGGCAGTGCCTACAAACTCCTTGCATTATGGGCATAGATTTTTGTTATTATTAATAATAAATATGTTACGATATATGATTTTATGCATAACACTTGATATACTCGTATACTATATTATTTTAAAATAAATCATTATACATACTTTCTATGAACCAAGTTTTCAGATTTAGACCATGTAATGAAGTTTAGTATAGTGTTAGATCATAATATTGTGTAGAGAGCGAATTGAGCAGATATTGAAAAATAACGTTTAATACGTAAGTTATTACAATTTTAATTTTTATTGAAAAATGATCATTTTATCAAAATCTACTCAAGTTTAATGTTTATTTATTTTAAAATACCCTCTTCGGGGGTAAACATTACAATGAATTACCTTATATCCACAATCGTAAGTACTTACTAAAAATAATGAAATTAAAATTTATAACCAAATCAGTCGATTACAAATTTAAATAATAAAAGAAATAACAGTAAAATCGAAATGTAACAGGTATGTAAATAATTAGGATTGAAAATCAAAATTTCAAATTAAAGTACATAAATCAACAGATATATAAAAATAAAAGCTGAGGTAGTAGCGTTGAATAAGTAAAATAACATATCAAAAGGTTTAAAAACAGAGCAAACATGAAAATAATTAGGTATGAGATGAATAGAAACTCTCAAAAAATATCAAATCATGAAACCAGAAATATGAAATTAGCGATAAAAATTTGAAACAAAATCAACTGAATACTTACAAATTTAAATAAAACTATTGTACAATTAGGAGGTAAAATAAAAAATTTACATGTAAAATGTCAAATGAAATATAAGTGTCAAATTAATACCTAACATAATTGCGTCAGACATCAATAGTTGAATATATAAACCTGTAAAAAAAATAAATAATGAAAGCAGATATAAATCAGTGATAGTCAAACACAAAATTATATAAAATCAGATGTAATAAAGGCTGTAGATAAATGAAAAATAAATAAATAAAAAAAATAGAGATATAGATAATCAAAATTAAAGAATACTCAATTAGCACCCTATACGGTACTATGATCTAACGCTATGCTAATTTTCATGACAGTGAATTTATATTCAATTTTATATTGGAAAGTAATTTGTGTTAGTGTTTTGTATGAAGAACTACCCTTTTAACGGCCTTTTAAATTCCCAAATCTGAGGGTATCCTAGAAATCCGGAAGAGCAGCAACCGTGGTTGTGGATCCAATTTTCTTGATGCACTTTCGAAATGTCAAGTTTACAGTTGAGGCCCACATTACTCCACTTTTTAATAAAAAATGTTTTAATATCGACAGAAACCGCCTGGCGGAGTTCAAGTACTGCCTTCGGGTGGATTATTCTCCAGCAAGAAGGCCAAAGACAAGGAAAAGAGGCCCACCGATAAGGATAAGGAGAATAGAGCAGATAACGAGCAGCCGCCACAGGCGCAAGTCAACGGTGCGTATCACAGTATCTACAATTGAATTATAAAAATGTATATAACTGTGATAGTTGCATGAATGTAATATTATAAATAGATACGATTAAACGAATTTACTGCAAGAATTTTTTTAACACCCAACGCTGAAACGCTGGGTGTTAAAAAACTTCACGCGGAAATTCCTTTAATCTTATCTATTTATAATGTCAAATAACCGCAATAGTCTTCGAATGTAATATTAATAAAGTTATAACAATAATACAAACGATATTACACTATCATTTCAATTGAACACCCAAAAACAGTCGCTGCAGATTGGCACGTTAACATTTGCTTGCCCAGTGTTTTAGTTTTAGTCCTCGCGGCAGAGTAGTCCGCCATCACAATAATGCATCCCCGCGAGGGGTCTGACAACGTATGTTTTTTAAGGTGCGGGGATAAAAAAAGGAAAAAACGAAACAAGGCCCATGAAACGTCATCGACAAAAAGAGAGAAATACCTGGCTCCTCCGAGAGATGTGTTCATTGGTCCACAGACTTCGGCGTGGATCAACTCAAGAATGCCGTCGTTTTGATTTTGACGTCCTTCTGGAATGCTGCCCGTCACTGCCTTCCTTCTGCACAACTGACATAACCGCTGATTGATTCTCGAGTCCCGTTGAAACCGATGCTGCTATCTGCCTTCCGCATCGCCTCCAGACCACCGTAACTCATGTGTCCCATTTTATGGTGCCATTCAACCAGATCATTGTTGTTGGATAGCATTCACTTAATGTGGCTCGCGTCCACTCTGAACGTGCCACCCGATGATTTCGCTCTGTTGACCAGATTTCCATCGGCTTTCTTGAAAACTTGACACACTCCATTTTCGAGTACGCGTACATGATTACGTGTACAAGTACACGATTTTATGACCGGAACTTGAAATCACATCACTTGCTCGCAATTCCGGTACATAGAGAACATTTTGAAGTGTGATCTCGCATCCGTTCACAGTGAGATCAATTCCGCATCCCTCCACCTTCAATCGTCAATCATCTGCGACAGAAAATTCCAGGGTGTCCGACTTGCGAAAATCCATCAAAATGTGTCATTATGGTGTCATGTGATGCGACGCGCCGCTGTCCAGAAACCAATCGGTGTCATCACTTCCGTCGTTGGTCGTCGAAAATACCATAGCAAAATTCACGAGAATTAGAGGTCGCGCAAGCGACGGGTGGACCGAGAAATCTGACCTAATGTGGTAGTCAGGGGGTGAGGCTGCCTGCTGGGTGGCATTTTCCAGTGCCTCGCTGTAAGGCGTTGGACTGTGACGGGCAGTTGTGGATATGTATTGTCCATATTCTGTAAGTTTCATCTCGGAGTGATATAACAATAAAGTTCGTTTAAACGCCTCGTGGTGATGGGTTTGCCTGAGTAGTCTTAGATCCAATATCGGCCTTACATAGAATAAACTTAACTGGTTTTGTAAAACAAGGAGTAGAAATATTGAGAAAAAGTCTGACTTTCCAAGGATTGTTGAGATGATGACCATGAGAATTTATCAATGTTATAACATAATTTAATTGTTTTCTGAAAAAAAAATAATATTGAGGTTATCCATTGTTTTAGGTACTGAATCCGATGCCAATGAATCTGTTCTTAATACATCTGCCAGTGAGACACCCAAATCTGGCAAGAAACCAAAGGTATTTATTTATCAACTTATAGTTATTGTAAAATTTAAGAACACGCAACTGAACAGAATGTTTCATATTTAGGATAATATTACTTACTGTAAATCTATTGTTTAGCCACTTTCAAAGCTATTTCTATTTGCATTTTTACAAGCATGTACATTGAACTTTAGACATTCATATTTAACACTATTAAAATTATTAGGGATGCAATTGCTTCTGATCCTGAATGTGATGGGCAACCAGCTCACGCTGTCCTTTTTTTTTTAAATTTTATTTTGTTGTGTAAGAGAGGCTGTTTTAAGATTTATTGAACCTGATCTACTGTGATCTCCACCTACTATAGTTCCGTGCTAAGCTTCGGGTCATTTAAGAACCGCAGTAAGCTTTTGGCGCTGGAGTGTTTTACCTCTTCAACCCAGAAGTAGTAGCCACCCAGATGGACGTTTCTTTTATATATCAGTGGGCCACATTCGCACATGAAGTGCAGGGGAGTTTTGTCTGCAGTTTGACACATTTGCACACTCTAGTGTCCCGGAGCTTGAGGTTGAACATGTGTCTGTTCAGTCCATATTGCTCTGTGAGCCCCCTCACCAGCTTACGTAAATTGTTCCTATTTAGTACTAAAGCCTTGTGGGTAGTTTACGATTGTAAGCTTTGATTAGCGCTTTAGAATGATTCAATCCTGGCGTGTTGTTCCAGTGGTTAAAGGATTGTTCTAAGCATAGGTTTTTAAGCATTAGATTTGCCAGGTTTTTGGTATGCCACGGTATGGTTCAGGACCGTTTAACGTTCCCTTTACTTCCGCCTTAGCAAGTTCATTGGCTCTTTCGTTGCACGATGTACTTGATATATTTTTTGTAAATGTGCCGCGCCGTCCCGTGAAAGATTACAATCAGTATTACCCCTTGACATAGAAAAAAGTTTATGAAGATTGCCATAGATTGAATTACAGCTCGATGCGTTTATGAGGGATTTTCTTCTCAGCCGTAAAACAAATACGGTACAGTTTTACATGAATCATAAGGTCAACAAAGAAAGAGGATATCAAGCAAGAATTGATAGTGAACATCAACAGACACATTCGCAAATAGCTGTTGTCGAATGACATGCCAACCGCAGAGAACAGCATGTTTTTTCAGCGGTAATGAAACTTCCATAGACCATGTTATAAAGGTTGTTTTTTTTAGAGGTCTACAATTTAGACTCTTACAACTATAAATTGAAATAAAACACATAAAAATAATGTAAATAGCTATGGGGTTGGCTTTATTTAAAAGAGAATTTTATGCTAATAGTGTTTAAACATGATTACGGGCATATAGGCACCATGGATATACCATTTTTTAATCTGGATTAAATGGGCAAGTTTTTTAAATCATGAGTCAAGCTGCGATTTGTAGGAACAGCGATAAAAACTGACAGAAACCATAATTTCAAGAAATTGGATATATCTCGAAAACAGATTTTAATAAAATTTTATTTAAACAGACGTTCGATGTCCACAATGGTAGTTGTTGTATTTTTTATACCCATTGATTACCTTTCTTTTAATGTATATATTTGTGGACTATGTTACATATTTTCATTGATTGTTTCTACATTTGATTATTTCTATAATAATTGTTACAAGCTTCAATTGAATTGTTTATTCAAGCTTTAATGGATAATGGAATTATATATAAATATCTAATTCCGAGCATAACTTAATTATGTTTTCAACGATAATTATGTATGTACACAATAACTAGTCGAAAGTATCCTTTAGGATTATAAAAATAAAGATGATTTAAAATAGATATGATGTTTTCCACAGTCTAATAATTTTTGGAATTAATAAATAGGACTGACTATTATTATTAGTTATTAGACAAACAAATGTTGAATAAATACTCGATCGGCAGTGTTGCAATGAAAGCTGTCAATCTATGGTAGAAAACAACTACCTAAGTTTTCAGAATTTTGTCCCAGTTATTATGTAAGTTCGAGGAAGGGATCATAACATTAGTAATGTCGAGAATGCAATTGTAAATATTTTCATAAATTTAGGTACATTTAAATTTGTGTAACCTACGTTATAAATGACCTACAAGGGGCTATAAAATTCAAAGGAATACTTACTTTAGAGACGTAGACGTGTCAATATTTAATATCCCTGAAAATGGTAAATAAGAAAACGGTGGATCACTAAATATAGGACCACTAAATAAACAAACCGTAGAAGCAAATGTTAGGAATACGACGACACGTGTAATATAATACGTCATTTTGAGGACCTTTTGTATTTGGTCGCGGTTTTCCAAGTCAATATATATTTTTTCGTATTTGTGGATTAGTTTAATTATTGCGATGTTATTTAGTAGAATTGGCAATGCTCTCAATGTTATCATATAAGAACCAATTATATAGTATATGGTCTTGAATATATGTCCATCAGGCTCTGAATTCTACAAAAAAATATATAATTTTATAATTTTATAAATTTAACTCCAAAATCATTAAATTACATTTAAAAAATGTATGGTTTCCGAAATAGGTAATGCCATCACGAAGAGGACGATTGCTACCACATAGTACGCCGCAAGTTTCCAAGGCGCCATATTGTGAATGAGGTGCCTGTGTGACATTACGTTAATCATATTAATGATCGGACCAAAGACTTGTCCAAATGTAAACATTTTTATATAGATATCCGTATGGCCGTACTAATCAGGTCTTGACTGACTGTTCTGAGTACGAGATACTTCACCAAGATTTCACGACACAATGCAGAAGTGGCGGAAAGGATAGGATACAACGTGAACTGAATTTAATATGTACATCATTAAAAAGCGGAATATATTTCAGTATTCGTACAGGTTATTTGGAATGATACATGATGTAATTATATTATCATAGCAAAACGAATACACAGTAATAAGTGGGGCAAATAATATACGTCAGAATAATATGCTTGATGTTGCACATTGATATTTATGTTGTAATCGCATAGGGAGGACCGTCTTTAATTGGATGGTGGGTCGTAATAACGTTGACACCTTCACACTGGGCGACATCGTGATTATCTTGCAATATTTTTGTACATCCTAAGGGCGGTGCAATAAGTGCGAACGCACCGAGTGCTCATCAACCGAAACAATGCCGACTATTAGGCAGACGGTTATTAGGCCGACGATAGATCGAGCACCCCAAATCATGTTGTTTGTAGGGTAATAGGCCAACGGCGGCGGCGCTCTGTTTTGTTGATACTCATGAAGAAGAAATCGAAGTATGAGAGTTTTCGTTGCTTACAAGCCGGCAAGTGACTCTTCGGGAGCAGAACTCATGAGACTCTTTCTTGATACAATTGTACAAGAGTTTGACCTTGACTTGAACGATTGTCGAGGTCAAGGGTACGATAATGGTGTGAACATGGTAGGAGTAAACAAAGGCGTCCAAACTAGAATTCTCAATTAACATCCTCGGGCATTTTTTAATCCATGTGACTATCACAACTTGAATTTGGTGATAGCAAATGCAGTTAAAACATCCGTTAAAACAGTTTCTTAATTTGGATTTCTCAAAAGACTGTTTGTTTTATTCTCTGGATCTACAAAGCTATAGAAAGTGTATCCAATCACATAGAAGGATTATCACTGAAACTAGTTTGCGAAACTCGCTGGGAGAGTAGAGTTTCTAGCCTTTTTGTTGTTTGCTTTCACTACTCTTCAGTTGTGATGCCCTTCTGAAACTTCACGAAAAAACAAATGACTCAGTTTCAGCATCAGAGGTTTTGTCGCTGTTTCAGAACATTGAGCAATTTCAGTTCATAGTTACAATGGCGGCACTAAAGTTTTTTATTTGGAGTAGCGCCACTTTAAGATCTTGCACCACCTAGAAAATTTTGTAGACAGGGCCGCCACTGTCTACGGAATACGGTCAAATTGATTAGATAACTTATTGAGCTATTTGTATGGTAAATTCTCCAATTTCCAATAAGTTCAGCAAATTGCCTTTCTTATTTGATATTTTTAATAAAACGTTTCTGTATACCCTGCTATATAACATGTAAATTTGGGATAAAAATGGGAGAATTTTTTCCAGTTAGATTTACACCAGCTATATAAGTTTGACCCTGTACAATTTGGAGTAGATGGCGCTAAAGCAATCTCGAACAGAGATTTACACTCTTTTAAAATTGTAAGGCAAGGATGACGGAATGGAGCCAGGAAATCATTATAAAATAGCGGACGTTGAATACAACACACACCAAGTCTCGCCTGGAACTTGCCATCTGGTTCTCAATATCGGCTCCATGCTGGCTAGAGGCCTCGGTTCTAGCACAGTATACAGAGGGAACTGGCAAGGCGTGGCGGGGATAGAGCGCGAGGGGAGTGAGCAGAAGGGTAAGTAACGACAAATGCCTGTATTTGCCGTTGCAAGGCTCGGGTTTGTGGAAAGTGAACATGCCTGCGCTGTTTTTTTATTTTTTTCTTTGGTGTGGTGGCCATAAAATATGACGCACGCCTTCTCATTTCGCTTATTTCCTTCAGAGGCACGGATGACGCCTGTGGTACAATTGTCTAGTAATCGTATTACGATTTGTGGTAGCCTTTACGACTCGTGATGTCGCTCGCTTCAGTGTCAATATTGTTCTCAGAGAAGCTACTGTTTGTATAATGTGGTTCTAGACATAATATTGTACTACATTGCGCTATTTTTCTTATTAGGTATAATCACCATGGCTACCAATGCAAACAATCGAAGTCGGCACTGCTTCAATATGCCATTGTGGTATGTGATCGTAGTCATGGTTACATTATTATCCACAATTATGTATAGTATAACGTCAGAGTGATATTAATAAAAAAAGACAAAGAAGTTTAAAACCCGCTGTTTTAGGTGGAGGAGCCAAAAACTAATGGCCTAAAATATCAACGATTTGACCATTAGGCCACCTGTGTGACTTAATTTAAAGGTCTTCCTTGGGTTAAATCTTTTTACATTTCCGTCATACCAACGGGAGTTTATTTTAATATATGATCCAAAATCATTTTCATTGAGATCATTGAGCAATTTATTTAAATTCTTCC
>JAOPUG010000057.1:14089430-14100731 GCA_027564375.1 Micropterix facetella | reverse complement strand
GAGCATTAGTCAGCTGTTAACTGTCAAATTGGCTGTCGCTGGAAAAAATGTTGTCAATATAAAAACCAAACCTCTAATAAAAAGACCCTATATAAGGCCAAATGTAAAATAATGCATGCGGAGCGGGACAATCTTCTTACCCGATATATGCTACATAGATGGCGTCCATCTAAAATTTGTACATTCACGGTAGGTTTTAGGAGTTACAATGACTAAAAGTGGAACAAGTGTATAATAGCTATTGTTAAAAGATCGAACACAAACCTTTCAAATAAAGCCTTCCAATGCCTTAGAGAGAATATTCATGGAGAATTTTCAGATATATTTTACTGTTTTACAAAATATATTGCGCGAAGGAGTATCAAAACTTTGAAATCGGATATGCCTGAAATATGAAACTTTACTATATATATATGTGCATACATGTGACGCTTTTGTGAAGTCAACCGCTGGTTGTGTGTGTACGTACAAGTAGACAGAAGCGTTCGCAATGTTATTTTTTTTGTTTTGTGTGTAAATATTTTTTAATTTTTTTTTCTTTTTTTTTTTCCTCTTCCTTGATTCCTTGTCCATATCCGTGCAGACTGGCTCATTCTTCTTTGGCAGCGCAAAGAAGGAGAAATCGCCCAAGGACAAAGATGAAAAGGAGAAGGAAAAAGAGAAGAAGCCAGCGAAACAACCCAAGTCGAAGTCGAAGGTGGCACTACTCGATTCATCGAACGAAGGCTCCAATTTGGATACGTCCGGAGAGAAAAGTCCACCGCTTTCACATACGAAACAGTATGATTACACGGAGGAGGACCCAAATACGGCGCACCGCAAACCACCGATACTCGGCGGTTTCAGCTACGAGAAAGAGCCACCATCCCCCGAGAAAAGCAAGAGCCCCATTGAGAGCCCGACTGCGCGGAAGGCAAAGGGTCTCGCCTTCAACTATGCCCCCGGCGAGGAAAAGAAAGTAGCCGAGAGTGCTGTCAAGCGACGCACAAACACCGAGGACCCGAAGCAGCCGCTCAAAACGCCCGGTCTCGATTACGTCGAATCCGCCGCACTCAAAGAGCAAGCGAAACTGCCGAAGAGCGCTGATCCGAGCACGGCGTTGATCGACTCCGAGCGACTAGCGATCGTTCCGCCAGTCCTAAAAAAACCCGGTCAAGAAATCCAGCTGTTTGTAATCACGGCGAAATTTGATCCGAAGCAGAAGAAATTCGAATCGAGTACCGGGCAAGTCGATGTCATAAACGGCGTTATCGACAGCGTAACCGGTAAAATCGACAGCGATTTCGGAATTATCGACCCGAAAACCGGCACGATAACCTACGCCGATCTCATCTCTGGTAAACAAGAGACACGCAATGGACATGTCGACCCGAAATCCGGCAATATATTCATTTCAACTGGCGTTGTAAACCCCAACACCGGCTCCGTCGACAACACTCTCGCTCAACTCTACCTTCTCGCTGGTAAAAATGATCCAACCCTAAAAGTTGTATCTGTGGTTGGCCGTCTTGACCCCAACACGAAGCAGCTCTCAAATGCCAACACCCACATTGAAAACTCCAAAGGGCTGCTTCATACCGATTCCGGTTTAATCATAACGAAATACGGCTCGTTGGACCCAAGTAACGGGAAATTGACATATGTCGATCCCAAATCCGGAAAGTCTGAAACCCGCCAAGGACATCTTGACACCAAAACCGGCCATATCTTATTCAATTCGAACGTGATCAACCCGAAAACCGGAAAAGTCGACAGCGTTCTCGGACAGCAATTTATAATCGCCGGCGAAAACGACGCCGTTGTCAAAGTCATAACGATCACTGGTAAAATTGACCCAAGTACTAAACATGTTAACCTCCCCGCTGGAAAAGTCGAAACATACCTCGGGGTGAAACAAGCGAACGGCCTTATCCAAACGAAAATGGGGCTCATCGACCCGAAATCAGGCATAATCATCAGCACTGATCCGCACACCGGAAAGCAAGACGTCCTAAAAGCGGAACTCGATCCGAAAACGTCTCACATTTACGTGAAATCCGGGTTAAAATCCCCAGAAACTGGAAAAGTTGACTCGGAACTTGGTCAAGAAATCATAATCGCCGGTGAAAGCGACGCATTTGTTAAAATTATCACCATCACTGCGCGATTCGACCCACGAACGCGCCAAGTTGAACAGACAAACGGAACAGTCGAAGAAACACCAGGAATTCTACAACCAAACGGTTTCGTAATTTCGAAATATGGCTTGATCGATCCGCGCAGCGGACAAATCCATGCAACTGATGCAAAAACCGGCAAGCAAGAAGTCAAACAAGGGCTTGTCGATTCAAATGGTCACATAACACTCACGTCCGGGGTTGTCGATCCGTCCACTGGCCAAAAAGACCAATCCCTCGGGCAACAAATCATCATTGCCGGCCCAGAAGATAAAGTAATTAAGCTTCTCTCAATCGTCGGTAGAATCGACCCGAAAACCAAAACCATCGACCAACATAATGGAAAAGTCGAAGTCGTCCCAGCCGTAGTTGATAAAAAAACTGGTTTGATCCACTCGAAATACGGTTCAATCGACCCAAAAGCTGCATCGGTTACAATTGTAAACCCAGCGACTGGAAAACCTGTTTCTCAAACGGTGCAAGTCGACCCAAAAACGGCACATATCACGGTAACTAACGTTATAAATCCGGAAACCGGCGATGTCGACCCTAATTACGGCCAGAAATTAATTATTGGGGGAGAAGACGACGTTATCCTCAAAATTGTTACGATTACAGCTCGCCTTGACCCAAAAACTAAGACGCTCGACCTAACGAATGGAACAACGGAAATAACGCCGGCATTACAACAAGGAAACGGACGGATCGTAACGAAAATTGGTGTATTCGAACCAGATACGAGCCACTTCATAACGACCGACCCGAAATCCGGAAAACAAGATTCAAGGAAATGTCACATTGATCCGTCATCCGGTCAGATAACGGTGACATCCGGCGTTGTCGATCCCAAGACTGGTAAAGTCGATTCATCGTTGAATCAGTTGATTTTAATTGGATCCGATGAGAGACCTGTCGTCGATGTGACAACGTCGACCGGTAAGTTGGTGCAAGGGTCAAATAAACTAGATCCGACTTCTGTAAAAATTGTTAAACATCCAGCTATTTTAATTCCGGAAACGAATCAGATAGTCACTCATAATGCAGTCGTCGATTTGAGCACTGGATCGGTTCAATCATCGGATCCGAAGACTGGGAAGCCGATGTCAAAACAAGGGACGGTCGACGCTGCGGCAAAATCTGTCATTGTTACCGGTGTTGTCGATCCGAAATCAGGGAAATCGGATCCGAGTCTATCACAGATTATCACCGTCGAGTCAACGAAAGCCACTTTCGTGCCGACAATCGTCGCGGAGAGTCCGAAGAGTCCAACTGGCCTTGGAAAACCGGTTCTACCTCCGTCGTTACCCCTGTCTCCGTCCCCAGTTAAAACGACGAGTCAGATTCCCGTCCGCACGCCTACATCTGAAACGCCCCCGTCTCGAACGGCCTCTCCTGCTTCCGGTTCCGTCTCTCCGGTTTCCACTCCCACTTCCGTAGCGCTGCTGCCAACGGATGCCGATGAACCACCGCGTCGCCAAATAGTCAAAATCATGACCATTTTATGCCGTTTTGATCCGAAAACCAAGAAACCCGATCTCAACAATTCATCCGTCGAACATTCGACTGGTGTGCTCTACCCGAAAACCGGCCTAGTCGAGACAAAATATGGAGTACTCGACATTAAAAACGGGAATGTGGAAGTAACTGATCCGACGACAGGACAGACGACACCTAAACGCGGACATATTGAAACGAAAACCGGACAAGTAATCATTACCGGGGGTGCAATAGATCCGAAAACAAATAAAATCGACCCGAATCTTGGTCAGATATTCAGCATCGCTAAGCAAGAAGATCCGGTCGTCGAAATTACGGCAATCACCGGTAAAATTGACCCAAAAACTGGCCTACTTTCGCAAGATCCATCGTCGAAAACTATCGAACACACCAAAGGAAAAGTCGACATCGCCAGCGGGCAGATCTCGACGAAATACGGCGTTATTGATCCGACGAACGGCGTTATTTTCGTCGCCGGCAAACAGGGCGGAACTAAAAAAATTGAAATCGACGACGTAACGGGTCACGTGGCAATCACTGGCGTCGAGGATCCCAAATCTGGCAAATTCGACGAGAATCTGACGCAGATTATATCCGTCGGCGCGCAGGTCGACCCAATCGTCGAAGTCACAACGTACGTCGGAAAACTCGACTCGAAGCGCGGCATCATTGACCCGAAGAATTCCGCTGTCGAAAGTACAACTGGTCAATTCAACCCCGATACGAATAAAATCGACACGAAATATGGCCAAATCGACCTAGTAAAGGGAACGGTGACGTACAATGATCCAAAATCGGGCAAAATCGAAATTAAAGATACGAAAATCGACCCGGTTACCGGGCAGCTCTTGCTGAAGAGCGGTCAAGTGAACCCGAAATCCGGCAAACCCGATAAAGACATCGGTCGAATTATATCAATTCGTCTCGTACAGAATAAATTTGATCCCATTACGGGCAAACCGGTCGTCGAGAACGATCCCAAGAATGTAAAAGTCGACCCCAAGACGAATCAAATATGGACAGCGAGCGCCAAAGATCCCATAACGGGCGAGACAATTTACACAAGCGGGCAAATCGATCCGAAGACCGGTTACGTAGTTACGATTTACGGTCGTCTCGATCCGAAAACGAATCAAGTCATCCGATCGGACGTGAACGAAACGTTGACAAAAGTTGACCCGAAAACGGGGCAGATTTACACGGCGACGGGTGACATTGATGAGAACAAAGAGCCGTTGTATTCCGCATCGCAGATTGATCCGGCTTCGGGTGATATTTACACCAAAGTCGGGCGAATCGACCCGCTGACCGGGAAGTTAATCATCATTAGAGTGTTCATCATCACGCAGAAGGATGAAGGTGGCAAGATACGTGAGATTGACCCGAGCCACTGTACGATCGACGAGACGACAGGTAAAATCATGAACGTCGCAACGAAGACAGTCTACGTTTATCAAATGGTCGATCCGATTACGGGGGAGACGATCGAGGTCGATCCGAAGGATCCGCGGTTGATCGGTGCGAGGACGACGCTGACGCAGACGATGACGTTATCCGGGAAGATCGATCCGGCGACTGGTCGCATCCGAACGGAATACGGCGACATCGATCCGGATACGGGCGACATCGATCCGGCGACGGCTGTGCGCGATCCCATCACGGGCGAACTTGTTCTGCACTACTCGCAAATCGACCCGTCGCACTTCACGGATAAATCTTGCAATTATGTGATCGAGCGTGAGACGACGGACGTTCCGGCCGTGTTCGACATTCAAACTGTAAACAGCGCCAAGTTCTCAACGTTCGGGAAGGAGCAGTCGCCGCAGTCGACGGTGGTGACGTCTTCGGAGCATCTGCAGCACGGGACACCGACGGTCCGCGGCGGTTCGCGAATCCCGGTTCCCGCCGCCGCCACTCCGACCGTCGTCAAGACCACCACGAAGCAAGTCGTCACGAGGGACAAGGACGGCGTCACGCACAATGTCGAGGAGGAAGTCGAGAATTTGAACACGGGCGAAGTTACCTTCTCCACCCATACCAATAAGGTGAGTCGAAACGCTTGTGACCCCGTCCTTTTTGTTTGACTTGCTTCATTTTGTCATTATCTTTAATAATTACATTAGTGCATATATAGATATAGAAAAACGACACACAGTAGAAGCTGAATGTTTTCAACATTTTATGTATTGTTTCTTGTAACGGTCATTTTATTTTCAAAGGATCTATAGAATATGTATGCCTCTCAATGTATCTTCTCTTGCTTTATTCATTCTGGATACTGCCAGGCGAGTTTAACTTTGCCCTTTGAACCATTGTCGCATATTTTGTAGCCTTAGAATCTCTACTTGGTCCGCTCATCTTCTCTTCCATTTATTTTTCCTCGCTTAATAGTCTAGTATTAGAGATAAAAAAGCTGGGGTAGAAACCGTTATAAATCCTTATTTGTATGGCAGATTACTCTAGTTGACTGGTAGTTGATACAAACAACAATTTTCCAGAGATGTAGCAGAGAGTGTCCGTTGTATATAAGTGGAGAGTGGCCGTTAAACGAGTATCTTTCATACGAAACAGAAGGCAGGTTATTCTATGTCATTTAATCGTAGTATCATATATGGTGCTAATTTAGTAGATGTTTGAAGAATGTTTAATATTAATTTTTTTTTTTATAGAAAAATTGATCATGTTTGAAAAAAAATCAAACATTTATAGAAATAGCGCTGTGAATATCTTAACATTGATTGCACTGTTATTTTTTATTCGAGAATAATTTGGATTATCATTTTATATGAAGGAGTACCTTGTAATCAGTCTTTTGATTAAAAAAAAAACATAGTACAATGGTTTATTCTTGAGATATGTAAGATTTATTTTTTGTATTTTCTTTATATACTTGACCTAGCTCCAAGGTGCACGTTTTATATTTCTCGGCTCTTATTGACTTGCTAGGTTTTTTATTTATTGATGCTCATTGGCAAGTTTTTTTTCCCGATCAGTACTTGTATATTATTTAGGTCGTTGTTTATGTAATTGCCGTATTTTTCACACTTTCCATTTTGAACCTAAATAACTTCTGTTTAAGTTAGAATTTACAATTTGAATAAATTTTAATTGAAAGCCATGTTATTTCTTTTCAATATCAGTTTTTGATTTGTTTATTATTTTTCAAAATCAGTTTTTGATATGAAGTAGCGAAAAGTCCTTCGAAGCATTCGTCAATTTCTGTCTGCGAGAGTTTGGCAGCGGAGACGTTGAAATGGCAAATTTGTATAGATATCAGGCGTTACTATTCAGGCAACTTTACAGATAAAAACTAAATAGTATTGTGAGGAGTGCGGTCTATGTTTAGAATCTATACTTCGTTTTTTACATTTTTTTCTTAAATTCATCCTCAATTTTTTCATTTGTCAATTAGGTAATTGTAACTTGTCGTTTCGTTGCTTCGGTTTTGGGACGGGGTCTTTTGTAAGATTTTCTTAGGTATTCGTTCGTTCAGTGTTACAGTATCCATTTGCAAATTGTAGCATCGGATCCGATCCCAATTTGTAAAAAGGCGACAAAAAAGTATGTTTTGAATTTAGCAGCAGAAAGTTTTGGCGGGTACGAGTAGTAGAAAACGGTTTATGCATTCGGAATAGCATCTCTGATGGCGAGTCCGGGTGCATCGCTACGGTTCACTCCCGCCCTGGTCTGTTTGGAAATAGAATGATCGTCTCTAGCGTAGTGGATTAGCAAGAGTAGTGTTAGCGTAACGCATGAGCTTCGCCAGGCGGAGGCAGCAGGCGAGGAAGCAGCCTCCGGACCTCCGGCGCCCCCGGGCCGCCTCACCGCGCGGGCTGTGACCACCCGCACGGCCACCAGCCTGCAGGACCCTAGTGGCGCCACGCAGAGCCTCTCCGAGTCCACAGTGGCGCACAGCCTGGCCTCGTCGGCGCGCGGTCGCGAGCACCGCACGCTCACGCAGCACCGCACCGCCACCTCCACCACCACCACGCCCGCCACACAGGTATGCTCTTCTTGTCTGAACATTGACACTTTCTTACGTTGGATGCCAACATTACATAACTGAAAAAAAACAAAATATTAAAAAAAAACAATGCTTATTAAATTTAAACAATTGAGCGGCACATTTTTTTTTTTTTTTTATTCAATGCGGGAACTTAAATTAAGAAAAAAACTATCAATGAAAGAAAGTATTATAAAAAAAAAAAACAAGGGTAGAGTATTCAAAAAAAGATCTGGCCGTTTTGCCCAGGCCGAGTCCCACAAAAAAAAAATGCTAAACAATACAAGGTTTCTCTTTAATTCACAAAAAAAAAAAATCGGTTATATGACTCGACCAAAAACTAGTGCATACGCAACGAAGCTACGATAGTTTGGTTTTATGTTTCGACACGCAGTGTGCTGAATATAATAACAATAAATCAACACGCGGAATTTATTTGGATCCATAAATCCAGGCTGTAGAACTTGTGCCAACACACTGAGACTATGTCCGTTGTTCTTTTATAACATTGATGAAAGTGAAAAACTCATGAAAAACAGAACACTGTCCGATATATCAAGTGTAGATTTACACTTACATGGAGTTGAGGCATTAAAAAAAACATGCATTAACCCCAAAATGAAAATATATATCTGAAGGGATAACAGGCTGGCCGGCGCAAGGGTCATCTTTGATGTTCTGCCTCTCATGTCTAAATTCACTCGACCACTTTTGGATAGTAGATAACGAAGGGCCATTTTTGTCTTTTACCTTGTTTGGTAAAGAATTTAATAACAGCGCGGTGCTCTAATTTTACTAAAAACGTAAAATTGCTCATATTGGTAGCGTTTTTGTTAACATTAACAAAAAACCAAATGAATGGTTTTTTAAATTTTTTTTTATTTATTGGCTATTTATTTTAATATATTGGCCAGTATTTATAACATACAAAAAGAGGTTAGAACCTGTAGTACAGGCGTAAAGTGGTTTGAGGGTCGGACAAATTGCTAACATCTTTTTAGTTTTAATATGTACATATATATGTCCTCATTATGTACAAAAAAATCCCCATCCGTACCTATGGAGCTTCTCTGATTTTAGGGACAACTTAAATATATATATTTTTTACCCAATATTGGCGTGACATGTGACATGTGTCCATATATAATTTGGGCTCGATGTAATAAAAAAAGTGCTTTAAGAATGATAAAACCGCTAAATGACACCAGCATATGATTTAATTATTTTCATCATCTTTAATATCCTGAAGTGAACAGAAGCCAGAAGTATTTGAGCACTTTATTCCCTGACAGTGCTTACACAAAGGAGAACAGACGATCTGGGCACATCTGCAAGCATAAGCACGCCCGCAGCTATTCTTGCTCTTGCAACTCATCAAGTGCGTGAGATTATCTGGCGCAAGATGTGTTACCATTGGCACTGGCTCTAAGGAACTCCCACTCTTACTTCAACGCCAGCCCCAATCAGTAGATGGGAGGTTTGCCCCAACCATTGTTGGAACTGAGGACAAAATGATTGACTTATATTTCCTAAAATGTATTTTTAAGAAAATAAATTGTAGCTAAAGGTTAGAAAAATACAAATAATAACCTGGTGATAAGCTCTGTGCGAGTGCAGATGGGCTGCGTCACTCGCTGGAGGAAGGGTAGAAATGTCAAATTTTCTTGATAAAGCTTGCTGGCCAACTGCCTGGCAGTAATAGAAGTATATCATTTCGTTGCGTTTCTCGAAATTTACCTTTTGAGTATTTTTGTTATATATAACTCCATCGCAAACTTTTCTCCTTCAGAGCTTATTGCGTCATGAGTAAAGTTGTGTGGAGCAAATACCCTTATTGCTGACTGCATATTAGGATCTTTCTCAAGGATATCAAATCCTGATTTCTTGCCTTTTCCAAATATGGCACCCGTGTCACATCCCGTGATCGTATGGAAAAATAATAGCGCTTCCATCATTGCCTTCCCTAAAGTTTTCTGGAGTTTTTCAATATTATGAACACGGCCAGGTGTAGTAGATCCATCAGGAATATACATATACACAGTGTTCAGTGGTTGCTAGGACATCTGTATCCGTAGCTACAACGGCAATAGGTTGTTCGCTTGTAGAAAGACTCAAAGCTGTTGTGACTATAAGGACTTCAGCATCATCTTCTGCTTGCAACACAACTATGCCGTTTCTTTTTAATCGATCAATTAGCAGATCTTTAATTTG
Organism: Micropterix facetella; assembly: GCA_027564375.1. Classification (NCBI taxonomy): domain Eukaryota; kingdom Metazoa; phylum Arthropoda; class Insecta; order Lepidoptera; family Micropterigidae; genus Micropterix; species Micropterix facetella. Next base: position 14,090,864 of record JAOPUG010000057.1, on the reverse strand, counting down.
CGCTTTATTCTTGTAATTAGCTAGAAACTGTGAAGATGATGTTGTGACTGGAAGATCTGGACGTACCTCAAGACTTACTGAAGACTTAACACTCGTCGTACGCCGTTGTTCAGCAGAGTATAAAGCGTACTCACACTCGTCATTGTCTACCATCATCGGCAAATCTTATAGAAAGCATCATTCCGTAAAGAATCCGCTGGTCTTCCATTTTTTGATTAGGCAGATTGTAATTTATAAAAGAAGCATAATAATTACGGTGGTACCGAGCATCTGCTGCAACTAAATCAGTAGCGTTGGCTAATCTATAGTAAATATTTTTTCTCAAATCATCATTTCGCTCCTGAGCGAGAGTTTTAATAGCATATATGTGAGGCAGTTCTGAACAGAGAGAAATATCACGCCTTCGGTGTTTAGGCTTATGCTTTTTAATGTCAACGCTAGCTATCACGCCACAAATGAAACAATACGATGTGAAATTGAAATCTGGCACTATGGCAGGTGGCCACATTCTGCTGAAACCAGGTCCTGAAATTGTGACCTTAAAATTCTCGAACAGCTGGAACAAACAACTGACAAAATATCTGACAAAAATTCACAGCTCTCACAGTCACAGATTTTGTCTGAACGATTTGATAACACGCCGAATAGTTTCTGGCATCCGCACTGACTTCGGGTGGCCTTCATTAGTTATTCTTACTTTTGCGGCAAACATTGTAACTTATTTACGAATAGATCTTGCGCTGGGTGCTTACTAATATCTCGTAAGCCAAAGAGAACACGGTACATTCGCCTTGCAATCGTCACAGAATTTTTGTTTGCCCGCGTCCGCGTACGCCTGTGGATTTTTGAAATATAAAAAAAACAAACAGCGACCACAGTTAAGGCCCACCCTGTAGTTATAAAATACCAACCTAATGCGATATTAGCATTTAATTTATTATTAGAATGTATTGAATGTAAATAATACAAGGAATTGGATTAATCTGTAAGTTGTTTTGTATAATAAAATAAATATTAAATAAATAATCCTGTGGATATACGTCTTACTCATGCCCAAAGCAGCATTCTATCCAGCTGGGATTATGTACTTAAACATCCCGTACTTGTTGCATATTTTCATCATTGTTTACCACATTGTATGCTTCTGTTAGAGGATTATTTAAAATCAAACCGGATTCATGCAACTTTGTACTTACAGTTGAATTGTACTGACGTCGCCGCTCGTAAATAATGGATATTAAAGATTTTCTCTTTTGAATGAAAGAATTGTTGCTTTTTAAATAGGCGTCCACAGAAAATGTACGATGTGCACATATGCTAGGTATAGAGACCAATTTATATGTCAATGATCTCCAAAAAAGTTTTTTTTATCAATTTTCTTGTACAGAACCTAGTATAACTCCTTGAAATTAATGACAGATTTGCTGAAACTTT
>JAOPUG010000057.1:13730973-13742767 GCA_027564375.1 Micropterix facetella | reverse complement strand
GGGGTGATAGAACGAATATATCGTTAAAACGCTCCGGGGCGGACGAGTTCATCGTAGCAGGCGACACCTCGAGTATGACCCGAGCTGCACGATCCCATTAGGCCACACACATAGCCCAGAGGTGGGTGGCGCGGTCCTGCAAAGATTCTTCCTTCCCAGGACCGCGCTGCCCACAGGTGGGCGATACACATGAATGTATGGAGGGCTGGCAATACAAATTGACGTTTAGTACCACGGGGGTCAACGTGTTAAAATTACAAAACAATAAAAAAACATTGTAGATATTTCCTTTTTAGTTTTTTTTTACTGTCAGGATACAATTTTTTATGTATCTGGCAGTAAAATGACCAAAAATATGCACACAACTTATAAGAAACTGCTTTTGTTCTTCCTCAGCGGTTATTAGCCCATGAAAATCTTGCATTAGCTTGACAGCCCTGTCAGCTGTATCATTCACTGCTTTTATAGAAAGAACTGTTATTTTGGCTTCTAAAATCGAAGCATTGCTCTCAACTATACAGGTCACTTTTGAATAAAGGTATCGCAAATTTTCAAGCAAGAAAAAAGATTTTTACTCTTGATCGAAATGAAATCATACAATGTTTTACCCTGAACGATAAAAAGCAAAATAAAAATATTGTAAAAACAATAAAAAAACTGTGTAAACGTTAAACTTAACTTACCATATTATAATAAGCTGCGCGTTTCTTCCTTCGATGGAACATATCTTTTTACAAAGTCCAAGATACTTTCCTTCTTTAAGTTATTTACGATCTTGGTTTTGGTTTTATCATTAAAAAGCTTTTGTTAGGTCATCAAAGAGGGTTAAAATGACTGCTTCCTCAGTCAAAAAATATATAGTTGGCAACATTTGCTATTAGCTGTTCTCCAACTTTTTCGTAACCTTTAATGTTTCAGAAAGCATACATCCTGATAAGGTACTTTACTGCCAAAGCGCATTGAAGCCACGGTTTAACATACGCTGTTACAAAAATCAAACAGATGGCATATGATGACTTCTTGCAACTTGACAACTATGACAAATTAATACAAACGAAGCTGCCATGGAATTCACCATCAAGAGTCGGACCCATCATAATACTAATGGAAGGAAATTAGTACTAGGAAAATAATAAACTCATTCCTAGAAAAAATATGAAAAACCGTGATTTCCGCATCTCACATACTATGGCTTCGAAGGGGGAGTGAATGGGTGGTAAGGTATACGCTCACATGTGGCAAGACAGCTGTCCTAAACCTACCACAGCCGGTAGTTAATCCGGAGTCCCCCGCTCACCCCCCAAAAGTGCAATAGTATTATGATGGGCCCGACTCTGGTCAATGAATTTCATGGCAGTTCCGTTTGTACTTAATTACTTCCTCTTCTGGGGGTGTACAGTGGACTCTGGACACACCACCGGCTGCGGTACGTTTAGAACAGCTCTCTTGCCACATGTGAGCGTTTTCCTTACCACCCATTCACTCCTCCTTCGAAGCCATAGCATTTGAGGTGCGGAAATTGCGGTTTTAGATATTTTCTCTATGAAGGAGTTAATTATTTTCCTGGAGAGACCGACATCCTTCAAGAGGTGAAATAGAGATTTGGCTGGGAGGCCACGAGTGCCAACTTCCACCGCGTGAAGTTGAACAGTGAAGTTCCGGGTGATGGCATTTGCGAGATCGTGATATTTATTTAATTTGTACTCAGGTGTTTAGGGATATTTCATTCCCATTTTGCTTATTTTGAATCCCAAAAAAAGTGCCTTTTTACATTAAAAATGATTTTTAAATGACTCCTGCTAATTCGACTTCTAATATTATATATGCAATTAATTAAAATGATGTTTTTGATACATTCCCTAGACATCTAAATTAGGCATTAATTGAAAGTTAGTGTAAATCAGTACCAAAATGCACGGTGGGTTTAATAATATGGCCAGGTATTCGCCAGCCTTATAGCGATCCTGTATTATAAAAACAACTACATACTTGTCTGGACACTCTTCAGGTTAAAGAATGGAATTTGACATTATGCGAGGTTTCAAAGAAGAAATTTGCATATATTATCTTTGATCGAATAGAAGGCTATGACTGTCGGCTGTGAGATTTTCATAGACAACGCGTCTTCGATGGCAGTTAGGAGGTTTCGCTGCCGCGGGTAAGCATCACAGAGTTTAAGGATCGCCTTAGCGGCGTTAAAAGGAGGAACGGGGTCTAATTCGGCAGCCAGGGATCGTACTAACTGCGCTGATGCGTCTATGGCCAGAACGTGAACGGCTTTAGGGTTAACGCTGAGCGTTTGTAGAGCGCGTTTCGCGTTGGCTGAGGCGGCTTCTTCGCAGCGACGGCGCATACCGGCATTGTGCTCCACCCCGACCAGAGACACGGACACGGAGACTGGCAAAGCTGGCATGGAGCGCTTGTGCTGCGGGGAGGGGTTCACTGTTACGCTGGGGCATTTCTGGCGGAGCATTCCGGTCAGTGTGTTGACGATGTCGTCCTCGCGGCACTGGCGTATGTCAAAATCGCGTGATACTATCCAGCGGCCGCTCTCCCAAGTGCAATGGATGTTTTTCGTCTGGTCCCCACCCGATTGTAGATCACCCCTACGAAAAAAATACATATACATGTATAGATAAATTATTTCGTGGAGTCCACAGTTGAATATTTTAATAATTATTTTATCCGAATCACCTCGATTGTTGTTGGAGAGAGACAGTGGCACTTTACTAAATTGCTAAAAAGAATGAGCTATCAGAAAAGGCTTTGATTCCTCAATCTCTCAACCCTAAAGGAACGACGAATACGAGGAGACTTTATTGAGACTTTTAAGATCCTTTCGGATATTACAATTATTGTGACAGAGATGCAATGAAATTCACCGACCGGCGTTTGGCCGATCGTAATATTTATTTATTTTTATAATACTATTATTATTACACTTGGGGAAGAACTCTTGGTATAGAAAAGCAGCCTTGCCGCCACGAGTGCCAACATCCACTGCATGAAGGTGGACAAAGAAGCCGTTCCGGGTGATGGCATTTGCGAGATCATAATATTTATTTAGTTTGTATTCGTGGTTTTTGGGTTATTTGACTGCCATGGAACTGTTAATTCTACAATTAGACCATCTTCTGAGATAGAGAGTAGAGTAAGGTCATATTTCGAGACGAAAAGCCGGAGGAGTTTGGAATTGCAATGCTACCTAAGGAAACGGGGGTAGTTAGGTGCCTTAAGCTATCTATCCTTAGAAACGACACATTGGCCACCCGATCTCGGGTGGCAAGCCGAGTAAAGGGCACCTCTGATTCGCGATAATTCCAGTGAGGAATTGCCGCTTACTAAGGTAGAAGAACGCGTAAGCGACTTGGAACCCGCTACCAGACGAGAGGTCGAAGAAATGTGACCACATCTGGGAGTGCCTTGCGGCGAGGAGTTGGACCCTCACGGGCTGAGTTGGAACTAGATAAGTGGATCGTCGTCGTCCATAAAGTCCTTGCTTTCGTCCCTGGGCGAGAAAACGATAGATTTCGTTATAACGTCCAGGGTCAGCGGGTTCGCCCGTAGCATGTGACATCTTCCAAGCCCCCTTCGGGGTATACACAAGCATCAAAATGATCCACCCTGACTACCTAAATAAACATTTAAATTTGAAACATCCTCTACTTTGGATTTCACTTTATAGTAGGTTCACCAGTGCTAAGGATTCCTGCTTATTAGTTTATAATAATAACAATGATAAGTATGTACTTACTCTAAAATCTGAACGGGAATACTGGCCTCTCTTAACATTCTTGCCAGATTAGCACTTCGGGTCATACTGTCCGATTTGGCATTTTGATCTGCTGATATCATGATGGCAATGGTTGCATTATCAGCTGAAATAAAAAACATTTCACACTGACATTTCTGTGAGCTCTATATGGTTCATTGAAGAGAAAGTTATGATGTATGTGTATTAGGTTTGTTCACACTAGCGATGTGCCGAATAGTAATTTGTTTTATTTCTGACCCGTCTGTAGTATTACATAGGACGGGCCATATAGTCTAATGCTTGCTATGCATATGTGCGTTTGTCCATATGTCTAAAGACTTCCCGAGGACCGATCTTTACCAAATTTGGTATAAAGCCCTCTCTAGGTGACCCTAAGCACCACCAGGTGGCAGCAAATTCTATCCGAGTCCCACAGGTCCTGCTGCAAGTGCATCCTGGTTTATTTGGCCTGGAGGAGGATTTGAGCAATAGGAAAAGCAAGCATAGCGTATACAGGTATTTTTGGAATCGTGGTGATGAGAGAAACTTGTTGGAGTAGGTTTTAAGCCATTTGGTTGCTGTTGCAGGTGTATCCTGGGTTATTTAGCCTGGAGGAGGATCTGACCAAAAGGCAGACCAAGCATAGAGTATATGGATATTTTTGGAATCATAGTGACGTGAGAAAGCCATTTGGGTACTGCTGCAAGTGTACTCTGGTTTACTTAGCCTGGAGGAGGATCTGATCAAAAGTAGAGCAAGCATAGTGTATATGGGTATTTTTGGAATCATAGTGATGAGAGAAACTTGTTGGAATAGGTTTGTGACGGACCCACAGAGGAACATAATTGGGAAATTACAAAATGACTAATCATGATTCAGACAGGGTCAAATGAGGACAGGCACGCACGGCAAGAAATGAACATGAAATATCGCAACTAAGCAATGAATCATCAATAGCTAAGCGATAAGACAATGCATAGCATTTGGCAATCGACATACCAAAAGGAAGTCCGGTCATCACCCCTCAAGAAAACAATAGCGCGAACGTCATAAGGGCAACTAGAACAGCCAGTATTTCAGTCCAGATAACAACACATCATCGTCAGACATTCATCGAGTCAGATCAATTATTCATTAGCCAATAATCGCGTCGCGACTTAATTGTACACGTTTGTCGGCGCCGCCATTATCACCATGTAATTGATTACCAATAATAAAAAAACTTCAATTAATAACGTATCACGACCCATCAATCTACTAACGTTAAAGATTTAAGGCTTTTTTGGATAAGTCAGGGATTAGCATTCATGGGACGGGCCAAAGTTGCTGATGTATATCGCTACTTTTGCTGTTACTTATTTAATAATTAACATTACAATTATATCAGTCATTCAATAGGTTAGTTTTGACGAATTCGAAGAATATAAGGCTATATGTAAGATACTACCAATCTGGACCAAGTTGTGCTCATGGTCCATTTAGCTAGGCTGGAGCTTTGTTTGGGTGGACGATTATGTAGGTTAACTCTAATTCGTTTAATTGTATATACATCATTCATACTTAAATGGAAAAAAGTAAGAAAGAAACAAAAAAGGGAAGAAGGAAAAATAAATATTCAATCTTCTGTCCATTTATAATTATAAGTATATACAGGTTCCTAGTGAATAATAAAAGAAGAAAGAAGACAACGACATTGGATTGGCCGTCACAATCATCGAATGCAAACATGACTAAAAATGTTTGGTCATTGAAGAAGCGGAAACTGAAGGATACGTTTATAAAAAAATATGCATCTTTTATCGAGAGAACTAAAAACTTACGAAAAAACCTTCTTGCATCCTATGCAGCAGCTTTGTTACAAAGTGTGAGGCCTCAGTACCAAGCTATTATAAATAATAACGATGACTTGACATACTATTGATCTCGTAGCGCAATAAACAAAACAATATCCTAAAATAAACGACAAAAACATTTTTTTGTTTGTAGAGTTTTCCGTATCCTTTCTTGTTGCAAACGCTGTATGTTTAATATTACTCCATATTTTTTCTGTAAGGATTCAATAGTATTTTAAATGCACATTAGGGAAGCTGCAGCGTAAAATGGTAAAATCCCATACCAAAATGGACGAGGACCAATTCCTAGCAAAACGAAGTTATGAGCGAAAACCATTTTGAGGGATGTACCACATTCGTAAGTCAGTGGTTAAGGGTTAATACTGACCTATAGTCCCGGTTAGTTCGGATATCTTCTCGATGTCAAGGGATGCGCCGACCGCATGCAGCAGAGTGTGGTTAATATGAGGCGCGCATTCCGCCTCGCGTTTCATCAGGGTGTCGTAGCGTCCGCCGCATGCCAGAACGGCGCCGTACGACTCCCGAGCGGACTGAACCAGCTCCCAGATCACTCCTGACTGGTCTATAGTATGCGGAATATTGATACCCACCCGGATGCCAATCTATAAATGTTGAACAGTTTTATTTAAGTGTCGGCACCGTGTAAACCCGACAACATCACTTTGTAGGATCACAATTCCAGCAATATTGATATAATTTAAAAATTATAATTAGCGAATGATATCATTTAAAATTATATATGGATAGGGAGAAAGCTAGAGTAAAGTGTCATTTTGTCAAACTCAGAAAGACTATGAAAATTCTATAGTGAAAGTCAGTGAAAAAATTCTTTTTTTTTTTTTGCTGGGATAATAGTCTATTTACAAAATAGACAGCAAATTAGGACTGTCAATGACTATAATGAAATTATAAGTCAATCCCAAAAAAAACTCACGAACACATATGTACCTCAAGGATCAGTCCTGGGTCCACTGCTGTTTGCTTTATATACTAATGACATCTATGAATGTAAGCATAGCCAAAACCATACAATTTGCGTACAATACACCATGCATACTTGAAAGTGAGGAAGAACAAATTAAAGTAACCTTTCATGAGTTAGAAGATTGACTTAAAGCAAATAAAATGTCTAAATATTAGTAAAACTACCTTAACTAATTTTTCAAGTATAATAAACAACAAATTAATTTAGAGCTCAATTTTCCCATAGAAAAGGCAGTCTACTAGATTCCTAGGATGCATGTAATCGAGAATATGACTTGGAAAGTTTACAAGGACCAGAAGAAACATTATGGAAGGAAAAGAAGTTATTGGAGCATATTATGCATTGGCAGAATCTCATTTAAGATATGGTATATTGTTGTGGGCTAATGTAGACAATATAAAATATACTTTTAAACATGCTAAAGAGCAGTGAGACAAATTAGAGGCATAAGACAAAGAGAATCACATAACCTCTATTCAAAATACTACGTATCCTCATAGTTTTTGGTGTATATGTTTATGAATATGTATGTGAATTCCATAAGAACAAAAATAGTTATATAACGTAGCCCAACAGCATTCCCATGATACAAGGAATAAAACCCAATCTGTTTAAATATCACACCCATCAACCACAGGATTCCAGCGAACTACTCATTATAAAAGTCTCAATTTCTATAATAAACTTGGCAGAGGGAAAATCCAAGAGTTTGTCAAACTTCGGCCCATATGATTATTTTCTACTATTTATGTGTAATATATTAGGATGTTCAGGGTAGTCTCAAACAACTATCTGAACTGAGCACATAAACCATAAGAGACCCATTGTGCAACTCCTGTAATGACCCCCTTAATGAAGAGGAGTTACTTTCTAGAAGGATTTCAAATGTTACATCAGGTGCGGTTGTTGTGTTTGTTTTCTGTTCGTCTGTCGGTGTAACAGTTTACTTTCATTGAAACTACTCTTCCGCAGTATTAGGAGAATATATTCTATAAGGTGTCAGATTCTAAAACAGAACTATTAAAGAAATTTCGATCGCCATCTATCGGCTGCAATTCTTCTAATCACTTAAAAGAAAACTTGTGGTGACACTCGATAGATGGCGAAATTTTAATAGGTTCAAAATACAATCAGAAACGACCTCCTATAGACGCATAGTCCCCTAATACATACGTTTTGCTATTTTAACAGAAAGGCGGCAGCCATAAACTTAAATGGCTTGAAATAAAAATAACAGTAGGCCGTACATGCCCTAAAGTCAACTAGTCTCTGCACTTTGGTCATAACTATCGGTTGGCGAAAAAAAATTTGAAATCGGACGTAGTTTACTCGAGTTATCGTGTATAGTAACAAAACCTCGCAGGAATTGTAAGAAGACTTGGCCCCTTCGGGGGGAGGGAGAAGGAAATGTTTCAACTAGGTATATTAATAGTTTGATAAAGGTTTAAACTTACGTATGAATAAATTATTTATTTAATAGCTTCATATCTTATAACTAAAATATGCGAAGGAATATCGATGAAAACGAGGCAAAATGGCTTTATGTGTTTTATATTATGCTTTTTTGAACATATCCCTAAAATAACGTGTAAAATAAGTGAGTTTGCGGAGATTAGAAGATATTTTCATATTACTGTGGCTACCTAAGTGGCCAAACTCTAGAAAAAATTCACACGGGGCTAGGGACTATCAACCACACATAGTTTTTGGAAAGCTCTTTCTCTCAGAGCAATTAAAGCGGAAGAATATTTGGGACATCATGAGATTTATCTCTAACGTAACATTTGTACCCCATCCATACAGTAATTCCTCTTCATTGAGGGAGTCATTACAGGAGTGGCATAATGGATCTCTCATGGTTTAAGTGCTCAGTTCAGGTAGTTATTTTAAACTACTCTGAACATCTTAATATATTATACATACATACAAGAAAATAATCATATGGACTGAAGTTTGACAAACTCTTGGGTTTTCTCCTTGTCCCAGTTTATACTATAAAATCTGTATATTATTAAGCGATTTTTTGCATTGTTTTTATGGTTTATTTAGAATTTCCTAAGGAATTCATATTTTTTTACTATTTATTGCAACACTGAAATACTACATGACAATCAGCTGTCGAATGAATTTATAGGTTTGTAGGATTCTTCGAAGGGAAATATTATTGTTAGGATGGAAAATTAAAAGGAATAATGTGCAACATGCACAAAAAGTGATTCTTTTATAGTTCGTAATAAACCTTCAAAGACAGCTCACTTCTGTCTAATTCTCATTTTCCCTCTATTTCTCGCCCCAATCAATTTGAATTCAAATCAATTTCCGATTTTTCTTACATTTACAAATTGCAAATGTCATACACACTATTTCCAATGTGAATGATTTTTGGTTTGTTTTTTAATTTTTGACTTGACTCACAAGTTTAAAATATATTTGAGAAACACCTGTACTTGTATAGGCACTTGTACTAGTGAAATTGTAACTTTGTGACTCGTAATTTTAGTTTCTTATTAATGTGTTTTTTCTTAATTTTCTAAAGATGCGGCGAACAAGGACAATTGGGAAGAATGCCCGCGCGATCGGCGACTAGGAATGCGAGAAATCGGCTGTTTTTACTGCTAAACCCTACATTGGTTCCCATACCCAAGGGTGACCTAAGAAGGTATGATATTTTACTAAACAACATGTGTAATATTTGGTGGATAGCTGGAATTTCAGGCGGCGGACTGTATCTTGAAGGTTGTTGGTCAGAGACGGGCAGCCCTGTGTGGATAAAGACAAAATAGAAAAAAGAATACATCAAAACACTGGTTTTTTATTGCTGATGATTAGAACAAACACATTCACCGCTTTGAATATTTGTAATCTTTCGGAAAAAAAAATATGGACGTAGTTTACTCGGGTTATTGAGCATATTTATTGTACATCCACATATTCAGACATAGACACATTCAGATATAGACACATATATATTTTTTGGTTAGGTGGACTCTAGGACATGTGAAACGTCTAGAAGTCTTTTTCAACATTTCAATTTTAGTCCTATAGGACATGAAATTGAAAGACGCGTCCCGAGTCGTCCTTTACTATAGGATCTGCGATAATTCGGTACGAATTGACGCTATCGTAAGGCAGAGGCCCGCGCAAGCGACTTCAAACCTGGAACCAAATGGGTGGATAGAGAAATCTGTCTAAATTTGGTAGCTAGGAGGCGAGATGGCCCGCTAGGTGTCTGCTCAGTACCTTGCCGTAAGGGTTGGCCTCTGACGGGCATTGTTTGAACTTGGTATGTAGATTATCTACGTCCAAAAGTCTCTGCGTTCATCTCAGGGTGATATAATGATACAGTTCGTTGAAATATCCTGTGCTGGCGAGTTCGCCCGTAGCTTAGACACTCACCAATGTCCTCGTTTTCTCACGGTCTCATGCAGCTTGGGCTTAATGGCCAATTTTATGTGTTCTTTGGTCGGCCCAACTCATCGGACAACTCCCATCTGGTAGCCTCCACGAAGATGAACTTAACCTGCATGGGCTATCAGGACCTCTGCCTGCGGCCTGCAACCTGCAGCCGTTGACAGTTGGGATCGGGTATGCGAATTCAGGGGGAAAACTTCGGGCGAGACCGGGCGGTTTGTGCATTCTTGCCAAGGTTTGTGCATTCTTGGCGCTGGTGACACTCCGGCTAATAACCAGGGGGGTCTGGGGCCGTATGATTCCTATGGCAGCAGGGATAGGTTGCGTTGACCTGATGTCGCATATCCTTAGAAACGATGTGTTGGCTATCCGACCGACCCCGAGTGATAATTGACGGGCAAAGGACGCCTCGGAACGGCGATAAATTCAAGTTACCAATTACTGCTTACATCAGGTAGACAGCGCAACAGACCTCAAATCTGTGACCAGACTGGAGGATGGAGAAATCCATCACCCAAATCTGGGGGTGAGGACGTGAGGAGCCCCACTGAGCTTGAAAATTCCTAGTGCCTCGTGTTAAGGAGTTGGACTCAGACGGGTTGTTTGCATAGTTGGATCAGTGGATTGTCTTTGTCAAAGTCTCTGTGTCTCACGGGTGAAAAATGATCCACATCGTTATAACATCCTGGGATGTCGGTTTCGCCCATTGCATTGACACCCTGAACTGTCCTCGTTTTCTGTATTTACTGACCTAATAAAACCAATCCGTAGTGAAATCATTCCTTTTATTTGACATTTTACCAAAAGACATTCCTTAGTATTAGAGATATAGCTAATGTTTATTATTTTTTTGTTTTAAGCGGTGTGCGGTCTCGTTCAAAGACGCCGGTTGCTGGCGCTGGTGCCAGTTCTTCAGCCCACAACTCTTCCATCAGCCAGTCAATTGAGGATCAGAGACAGATGACTGTTTGGGCTGGATCTCATTCCACATTCTTGCGTGCCGCCGACGGAACAATATTCGCCTGGGGACTCAACAACTATTCACAATTAGGTTAATAATAATAATAACATGACCAGATTTGGTTTAAAAACCACAAGATCACCATAAATCTCATGAATATCTGGACGGCTATGTGCACTACGACACATACATAATAATGGTAATAGCTTATTACTAACTTTGGCAATATCATCCAGTGCAGAGATGTTGGCTATCCATACTAATATTAAAATTAACCTAAGATTTCCTAAACGCTAATCTAAAAACTAAAATAAGCCAGAGCATAGAACAAGATCGTTGGTGATAATAGGAAAAGGTTTTCTTATTAGATGTAGAAGTGTTTGCTCTCGTAATTATATCTTTCTATGATATAGTAATCTTTTCTTCCTGGTCATTCTGGAAATTAATGCAACTAAAGTGTAACCTCTCATAACGAGTGATTCACATAACAAGTAAAACAAATTGTAAAAAAATGGCTACCTCAGTGAGCGACATTTCGTATAACGAGTGACGAGGTGACTGAATCGACCAATCTCAATCTCAGAGAGTTTTGGAAAAGTCATTTTCACATCGTTGCTTGCCTCAAGATGATTGATAAAGCGCGGGAAGGGGTTACTAAGACGACCCTCACTTTTTCTTAGAGGAAGCTGCGGCCAGAGAGCATTGTCGAATATAACTTTGAGGGGTCTGAGACGGTACCTGTGGAGTCTGTAATCAACGAGATTGTGTCTTTGGCCAATAGTATGGGACTGGAGGTGGATAACAATGATATATATGAGCTTGTGGAAGAG
>JAOPUG010000057.1:13644745-13656440 GCA_027564375.1 Micropterix facetella | reverse complement strand
GACGGCAGCACTGTTGCATTTGAAGTAACTGCGCGGGAAATTCAAAAAGTCACTGACTTATCAAACCGCCCTCGTAGATAGAGGTTGCGCAAGCGACTTAGGGCCAGGACCAAACAGGCTGGATGGAGAAATCTGTCTAAATTTGGTGGCACTTCCCAGTGTCTTGCCGTAAGGAGTAGGACTCTTGCGGGCTGAGGTGGAGCTTGGTACGTAGATTGTCTTCGTCCACCAAGTCTCTGTGTTTCACTTCAGGGTGATAAGTTTGTTGTAGTAATAAAGTTTGTTGAAACGCTCCAGGGTGGACGGGTTCACCCTTAGCAGTTGACATACAATATTATTGACTACAGCTCATCGGTAAGTTTGCGATTTACTCGAGAGTTTTTTTCTTCGAATAATTGATGCTCGGAAAAACGTTACGCTATTTGATTTATTACTCTATTTGATTGATAACGTTTGTTTTCCAAGATTGTTCCTGGATGCAGAACAGTGCAATAACAGTAATCATAATGACAATAATTATTATGATAAGAGGCTTCTGTTAATAAAGTGTCAATGCTCCTGTGACTCAAATGAATAATAGGCAAACATGTTACCTAGATAATATTAAGTACTCACTGGACTGTATTGCCGGGCTTGATGGTTCCATGCAACTTGGGCTGCAAGGTCAGCTTATTTTGTGGCTGGTCCAATTCATGGTTCACCTCCTAAAAGAGGTGAATTTATTTAATGAATTCCCTCAGGAGAGCCCTGAGCATTGCACTCTGCAAAAGCAGTGTTGTTTCCGGCAGATTACCAGAACTGCTTTTGATTTAAGTCCATTACTCGGGCAATCCCATCACCCTAAGGCGTTTCGACGAACTTTATCGCTATATCGCCCCGAGATGAGCCTAAGGAATTTGGATAATACATATCCGCAATACAACGTTGCCTCAGCGCGCAAGTCTGATTCCTTACCACGAGACACTGGAAACTTTCAAACCCAGTTGGACATCCTCATGCCCTCGCTCCCAAATTTAGATGGATTTCTTCATTCACCCATTAGGAATCGGGCTCGAAGTCGTTTGCGCTACCTCTACCTGATGTGATAATGCAGTATTCCGTTACTCAGAAATATCGCGGACCCGTGGCGTCCTTTACTCAGAGAGCCACCAGAGATCGGGTGGTCAGCAGGTGATGTCTAAGGATAGGTGATATCAGGTCAACATCTACCCCCGTGCCTTAGATCGAATTACTCAACTAGACTCCCCTGGCTATTTGTCAGTTGAGCAAGGCCCGTAAACCGACCAATACATCAACCATCCAGGGCTGCCCGAGGTGTTACCCCAGCTTCAACCACAAAGCAGGTTTCGCCGGAGCTGGGCCGACCAAAACACAACGGCCATCGTAGCCCAGACTATACAGAACCATTATGATCCTTAGCGATATCTTACAGTCGACGATTTGAGAACCTAATTTTTATTTTATAAATAAGATTAAACGATTTTACCGCATGAAGTTTTTAGCACCCGATGTTTCAGCGATGTTGCAACCACCGTTGTCCAGGGTAGACGACTATCGGAAATAGAAAACAACAAACATAAGATAACTGAAAAATATTTGTTTTCTTTTTAGAAGTTACATCAATTGAAATCAATGTATTTCAGTATTTGCCTGAGTCAATCTATGTAAACAGTCATTCGAAAGCGAAGCTGATGTTGTCAAAATGGCTGATTTTGAGTGCTTGGACAGCTTTTCAGAGTCTTGAAATCACTTTTTTGACCCGTCCGTAGTATTACTTAGGACTGGTCATATAGTATGCAGCCTCCCTGGGTTTATAAATAAAATTATTAAAGAATGATCATGGGAAAAAATTTATTGTTCTTATTAAAGGAGAAATTCTATTATTTAAATTAAAATTTCTTCAAGTTGTAATTTCTAAAAAAGTATATAATCTACTTTATAAATAAATTTTAAATTTATTACATTAAGTGCTTAAGGTCAAGCACCACCAGGTGGCAGCAAATTCAATGCGAGTCCTGCAAGTCCTGCTGCAGGTGAATCGTGGCTTACTTGACCTGGAGGAGGATCTGACCAATAGGTAGAGCAAGCATAGCGTGTATAGATATTTTTGGAATCATGGCGACGAGAGAAACTTGTTGTAATAGGTTTTAAGCCATTTTGGATGTCAGGGATTACCATTCACGGAACGAGCTAAACTTGCCGCTATATATGTCGCTTCTTTTCCTGTTATTATTGGATTATTTTTGTTTGGCTAATTGTGAGTTAAAAATTATAATTTTTTTTTTTTTGATTAAGGCCAGTTTTTTATATATAATGATCTCCTTTACTTTGACGCATCATTTCTAGACTTAAAAAAAACACTGGAAACATCACCCCGTTTGCATGGCACCGGTGTTCCCAGTTATTATATTTTGCCGTGGAAAAAGTCACCAAAGTTCATTGATTTTAATTCATTGATTCATTGATAGATTTTTTCCATGTCAGATAACTGATTTTTATGCAGATGTTGAGATTGTGATTTCTTGTTTCTCCGCTAAATCGTTAGGGCAGAGTTTTGGTGACTTTTCCCTAAGATTTAATTCAATTTTTGCCAAAAAGTGAACTTGATGCGGTTTTCCCTGGGTGAGGCAATATGACTTAGCCCCCTAAGGGGCCAAGTTTTACAATCCTGCGAGGTTTTGTTACTATGCACGATACCTCGACTAAACTGTCAAGTCCAATTTAAAAAAATCTCTCCTAACGATAGTTATGGCAAATGCACAGAGCCCAATTAATTTTAGGGTCTATACGTTCTACGGTTCATTTTTTATTACAATAAATAAAATAATACAATTAATTGATGTGTCATTGCGTGAGCGCTGGAGTAGCAGGTGATCATACGCGCTGTGGTGGTGCATTTACACATGACGACGTCGCCCCGGGAGCACGCGCGCGAGCGAGACGCCACACTGCTAGCGGCGTTGCCCGAGATGGCTGCGGGCGACTCGTGTGATGCGAGCCCACACTTCTAGAGTACCGTCACTGAGCACCTAATATTGACGCAGAGAAATTACTAGCCACGGTTTAGATATTAGCCGAATTTTGAAAACCCCTTGGGTTTTCCCCTTACCTGTTATCAATTGAAAATGTGAAAACCTTAGTCTTATCAGGTTGTTTTGTTTCTTCACAGATTCGAGATTGATAATGTCAGCGTCTGCAATGGCACTTATCACTTTGGCGAGTACGGAAGATATGAATTTAACATCACCGAAAAGGGATGCCCGAACCAGATGGTCGCCGAACCTGATGCTGCATACCTACCACTCCTCACGGTTGTTGTTGTACTACTGGGGATGGCAACCCTGTGGTACTTGGTCAAAGGATTTGGCAAGTGGCTCATGAGGACGAGAACATGGTCCAGACTTATCAATAGGTAAGGGATCACAAAAACTTTTTTAATTTTTTTAGTAATTCCTGTTTTTCTATTAATTGAATTTTAGTATTTTTAGTAAAATTCCATTTAACTAATGTATCTCAAAACAATTAATTTAGTGTCATTGGTGCAAGTGGCAATGGGGTACATATTGTTTGCTAAACACAATAAGTAGTGTTGGATTAGACCAAATAACTGGTGAAAAAGCCGAATGTTCGGCTAAATTATTTGGCCTTGTATTATATCCTAATTTCATTCAGCCAGATGAATTTTATTGTTCCATCCGACGTTTCGGCGATGTTGCAACTACCGTTGTCCAGTTTACACTGAAGTTGACTATGTGTCTGATTTTGATTATTTGACCTTATTGGCGCTCCTTGAATGTTTTAATGTAGATGGCGAAAAGCTTCCTCTATGTTATTGCTTTGTTAGACAGCTGTTCTCTGCAAATAACGCATCCTGGTTTAGACACCCACCTTGAAAAACAACAATTGTACTACACTTACTGTGAATGTAACGAATTTACAGCACTGATCTTACTGGGTTCATTCATCAATGATCGCTCCTTCTGCAAAAACTTGTCCATAATGAAAAAAGTTATTTTAAGAAACTAAAATTATTGATCATTCGTATTTTTTATCTGATTATAACGAAGTTGCTGACTATCAAGGGCTTATACATTAGAAATGAGAAATCTGTTCCGATATATTTTTATTCAAGATATTAAATGGTTCTATTGACTGTTCTGGACTGCTTCAGCTCATATATTTTCATGTATACTTGCGACTCACTCACCACGTTGCCGTAAAATCGCCCGTTTCCAACTGGTTTCTCGTCCGTCTTGGAATCCTAGAAACGATGGCAGATAAGATCCTAGGCCATCTTGATGCGCTCCGATGCCGAAATTGCTGCTTTCGCTTTTGATCTTCACCTTCCGCTGCTGAATGTGTTCTTCCGTCTTTCTTTTTAGTAGAGCGCTGTCTCGTTTCAACTCCCAGTTTACGATAACACTTGACTGGCCATCCATTTCCGCAATCCGGCGTCTTGTAGAAAGGAACTTCTTCATGGATGGAACCGGAAGCGTTTCCATGGAGGCGATTATCACTCAGTGCGGTAGTGTGGGTCTCCTGTGTGTGCGTATGGTGACTTCAATTGAGCTCCTTGTATATGTGGCAAAGACATAATTGACTATCATTTTAATCAACTGCATTTATTCCTCAGGGAAGATGGCGAGATGGGGCCTGCGGCAAGGGCTCTAGCAGCATCTGGAGCAGCAGGCCGAGGACCTATCAGTGGAACGACTGGCACTCGGTCACGCCTGAAGTCCATGGATGTCTTCAGGGGAGCCTGCGTTGCTATGATGGTAAGATTGCAAAGTTTATCCTAAGACCCCTATTTCACCGGGACCACACGGGTGGCGCAACCAGTCGCGCTATAAGCAAAATAGATCACCTAGGAACACATACAGCTTTATGGAGGGTACCTCGCCTGGTGTCTGGTTGGTTGCGCAACCAATTTGGTAGAGCAACCAGCATCGACGCATGCATGAAATATTACTGGTCGTGCCACCACGCTGGTTCGCATAGCGCTGTATGGCATCTCACTTACTCAACCACCAGTTGAGCCATCACTTTCTTACTTACAGTGAGATTTACGTCGCAGAATATAAATAATTTAGATACAGAAAGGTTTATTATCGAAATACAAAGTAGACCATCTATTTGGGATAGTTCCTCGCATGACTATTTCAATAGACTTGAAAAGACATGCTGGGTGGAAGTTGTGGATTTATTTGTTGACGAATTGTTTTTTCGTATGGCGATCAGCTACGAAAGGATGAATCCACCACTTTTTTCCTTTTATTAAACTTTCTTTTACGCCGTACGTTCAGATAAGTGCTAACTCTTCCATTTTGAAACTTTGACGATTCTGGCATCTGCTCTGGTGTCTCGGTTGGTAGCTCAAAGACACCACGGTTGCGTGACTGGTTGCGCTACCATAGTGTCCCGGTGAAATTAGGGCCTAAGAGATAGATCTGGGGAGATGACATCATTCAAGCACAGCATAGTAATGAGTACTTCGTACAGTATGACCACTCTTTGCCCCCCGCCAATTCGCTTTCCCTACACATTAGTTACCTATTAGCACAAAATATATATATAAATACCGCAGTGAGCACATACTATACATGCTTTCAATCTAAGATGACTTATGTTATTCTAACATGAGCATGCTCTCAGGATGATATTTGGGTTAAAAGAGGTGATCACTGTGCTCCGACCTTTAAAAATAAAATAAAATATTGACTTTTCAGTCTGAATTCATTTATCAGTGTTTAATTGATATAAAAGCAAAATTGGAAAACCAGGAAAAGCACTTGAGTTTACATGAAAAATAACATTGTAATTCCGAAAGTACAGCTGTCTCTTTACCAAAAATAATGTTTATATTTGGGCTTTAATTTTTTTCAAGAGATTGCATTTAAGAAATGCATAAAAATCCTAGCCATGCATACACTCTATAGTTTGATTGAATTTGATAAGGCTATCTTAGATTTTAAAAGATAATCATAGTGTCTATCAAATCTATTTGTAAACATTTATTTCTATATCCCTTAGAGCAGTGGTTCCCAAAGTTGTTTAGACCGCTACCCATCTAAAAAAAATCCAAGTTCAGAACCCACCCAGTGCCCCAACTTGAAAGAATAAAAACAGAGTTTCCAACTGCTGCAGAATTTTCCGTAATACATATCGTAACAATGTGAAAGAGTGTACAATTAAGAGAAAAAAGAAAAGCATGCAGTTATCGAAATTATTGATTACGTACTAAATATAAGATGTAATATTTCAATGAGAAGGATGTATTTGTTTGCTATTTCTTGCCATTACAGTTTTATCGTCGACTTTGATTTTGGTCACTTATAATCGCAATAAATTCGATACGATGCTAAAATGGCGCTGTTCTGGGGTATGTCATATTGTAAGAACGATGAACCAGAGATGTTAAAATTTTATTTAACTACATTTCAGCATACACTTCAAGACCCTAGTAACCCTGCTCACTGGAGCTATTCAGAGGATAGTCCATGTCCCCTCTGTAGCAATAACCCTTGTATAGATGGACATATTTTAGCTGGCTGCACATCGGCCTTAGATCAAGGCTGGTGTACCTACCGCCATGATAAAGTTTTTCTTGTGCATAGTGAAGTAATTAGCCTCTCAGTGGCTCGGGCTAACAAGGATTTGATAGTACCTTTCAAACTCCCAATACATTTTGTGCAGGATGGCTCAAAAGGCAAAATAACGTTTCACTACAATATCATTCTTAATACCCTAGAAAGCTTCAGACTTGATTTCGGAGATCATTCCGTCTCTAAGCACTATTATTTTTCTAAAAGACTCGGATACACCAGCCCTCCCTCCAGATATAACTCTTTACTCCCTATTTTGGAAGATAGCCCATATTGTATAATTAACAGTTCTATGGGTATCAAATCTCCCAAAAGTACATACTAAATAGATACCCTGATCTTGCAAATGCCGTCACCTGGAATGGCTTCACTGTTCACGTGCATGCTGTGGAAATTAGTCATGATTGCCTGCCAGTTAAATCTCTGTTTCATCTCTAAAGAAACTGGTCTCTCTGGGAAATAATCTACTCCTTCCTAGTAAGAAAATTAGAAACTGTGATTTTATGTATTTGAAGAGAGGGAATGAATGGTATGGTAAAACCTATCACAGCCGGTCGTTAGTCTGGAATCCACCGCTTATCCCCTATAAGTGTTATAATAATACAGTGGAACCTATTATAACGAGCACCTCTCATAACGATTAATTCGCATAACGAGTACAACTAATAGTAAAAAAATGGCACCCTTAATGAGCGACATTTAGCATAACAAGTGATGCGGCTCTTTTCACGGTCACTCGCTTAGTGACTTTCCGCGCGCTAGTTGTGCGCCAGGAGTTTCCGAGCGCCGGTGCGTCAGTCTGTGTTTAGCGTTCCGCTATCATTTTAGTGTCGCTTGTGATCACACATTTTCCTAAATTTGCATTCTTTGTGATTTTTTGTGCAAAGTTTAATTATCCTTGCAAAAAATTCCCCTAAGAAAAAGCCACAAGAAGACAACTACAAGAGAATAAAAATAACAGTAGAAATTAAACGTAAAATCATTGAAAAGTGAGAATGAAGTGTGGGCGTAGCTAATCTAGCACGCACAGCCAGTCGGTTAGTCAATCTCCATCAACGATTTGCACTGTCCTCAAGAACAAGGGCAAGCTTAAGGAGATAGATGCTTCAAAGGGAGTGTCAATAATGTCTAAGAAACAGTTACGCATATGTAATTATTTAGATTTTTTTTGTTTTCTGCAAATTGAAATCACATTTTGTTTTGTTCCTTCCAGGTTTGTTCCTTCCGCAATGGAAAAAAAGATGACGATGATTTACGCTCCTTAACAATTTATAAGTAATTTTCTTTAAATTTAAATGTTACAAAAAAAAACAATGAGTATTTTTTTCGACATTGAACGCATTATCATATTTAACATTAATTTAAATGGGAAAAATAGTTTCGCTTAAAGAGTGCCACATTGCGAGTAAGATCCTGGAACGAATTATGCTCGTTATGAGAGGTTTCACTGTATTATGATGGGCTTGACTCGGTCGGTGAATTCCATTGCAGCTCAGTTTGTATTTATTATTATTTATTTTATTTCACAGATATTTGTCAACTCTGGTGGTGGCGGCTACTCCATCTTTAACCATGCCCCTTGGTATGGGCTGACACTCGCCGATTACGTATTTCCCGGTTTCGCTTGGCTCATGGGAGCGGCCATGGTGCTCTCAATTAATGCCCGAGTGAGGACTTCAGTGCCCAGAAAGATTGTATTTCTTCAGGTATAACAAACCCAATACAGAATATTTATTATCATATACAATTTACAATTGTGTAGGAATCACCAAGTAATAAATTTATCTTAAATTAGTTATTAAATTTAGCTCAGATGTTTTCAAAATATTTTAAAATGCCATTGTGATTTTAAGCAGGTACATCCGGATGTATCTCTTGAAGATATCAATGTTTTTTAATCACCTTTAATTTAAAAGGGCACTGATATATTATATTTCTTAACGCCTAATCAATATTATCATACGCTCCATTGAAAATTTGCTCGCTATGCGCTTTGAATTGAAATATTTTGGCTTGCATTAAGTGTAATAAAAACATCATCTCTAAATGTCAATTAGTGTGCATTATTTGTAAATTCATTATTTTTGCCTTGGCATGAAGAAGGAAATATTTGGCAAGAAAAAGAATAGTTTCAGGTGTTACTCCTGCAATAAATAGGAGTCTCTGGGAAATAGTTTGAAATAAATAAAATAATTAATTGAGTAGCGACATGTCCCTTGAACCTTGTCTGCATATTGTCTCTTTATCTAACAGGTTCTCCAAAGATCCCTGATCCTCGCCTTGATAGGGATTGTGTTGGGTTCGGCGAAGAGCTCATGGTACGACGTTCGTCTCCCGGGAGTTCTGCAGCGCTTAGCTGCCGGTTATATGCTGGCAGGTGTCACGGAGTGCTGGCTCATCAACGCTAGCAGGGATCTGAGACCCGGTAAGCAGAAATTCAAGTATTTCTCGAATGTATTGATCGAGCACTAATATGCCATTTTCTTTATCTTGTATATCCAAGATATATGCACTAAACAAGGGATTAAATAATATTACTAGCCTAAAGATTCATCACTTCATATAAGCAGCATTTATAGTTATTGCCTCCACTCTAATTTCAATACGATTAGGGTTGTCAACCATCATGTCACAATAAAATTATTAGGTATTTTGTGATCGCTAAATTTACTCTAATTTAGGAATAATAGGTAGTACTTAGGACATATTGAAAGTTTCTGGAATCTGACAGAGTAAAACACCTATACCGTTTATATTTTATTTACTGTATTCTCCCTGATAATTCATACACTTTTTCATTTTTTGAAACCATTGGGAAAAGCAGTTGGGTTTCTTTAGAGGCATCCTCAATGGCTTCTCGGAACGCTATGACTGCCGATTTTGGGTTCGTGAACTGTATACCTCGAAGTTTATCCTTAATTTTTGGAAACAAAATCACAGAGTGCAAGTCCGGACTGTATGGAGGATGTGACATAAGTTCCACGTTTGAGATCTTCAAAAACCTCGTTATCATCTTAGCGCAGTGGGCGGATGCATTGTTGTGATGGAGGATGGACTACTCTGCTGCGAGGACGCTTTTCACATTTTTTTTCTAAAACACTGGGCAATCAAATGTTAACATACCAATATGCATGACTGTTCTGTTTGGTTTTCAAGTGAAGTTGTCATGTAATGTTCCCGTCTTGCTAAAAATAGAAACAACCATCATTTTACTAGTACTTCGACCCTTCTTGACTTTTATCGGCAAATCCTCCAAAGAAAGACCCACTCCGCCGATTGACTCTTTCTTTCAGGTTCATAACAGTACACCCAGCTTTCGGCTCCTGTTACGATTTCATATTAAAATATGATCATGATATTTAAATAAATATCATGATCTCGCAAATTCCGTCACTCGGAATGGCTTCACTGTTCACCTTCATGCGGTGGAAGTAGGCGCTCGTGGCCTCCTAGCCAATTCTCGATTTCACCTATTTAAGGATCTTGGTCTCTCCAGGAAAATAATTAACTCATTCTTAGAAAAAATATTAAAAACCGCGATCTCCGCATCTCAAATACTACGGCTTCGAAGAGGGAGTTAATGGGTGGTAAGATAAACCTACCACAGTCGGTCGTTAGTCTGGAGTCCGCCGATCACCACCCAGAAGTGTAACAATAATATTATGTTGACCCGACTCTTGTCGCTGAATTCCATGGCAGCTCCGTTTGTGCTTACTCTAATGTTTAATCGTTAAAGTTTAATTTTATTAATTTAGTTATTTAATGTGGCTTCATAGAAATCGTTTATTTTGCCATTTCGTATAGCCTCTACATTTACAACACGTTGAGAAATAATAACCTTTGGCTGACGTGTTATTCAAATTGCAAATTAGGGTTAAAAAGTAGTCCCACACTTCTGGCAGTTGACGCTAGGGGAATCTGAGATCCGTTGCCGTTGTTCTAAATAAATCTTAACATTAATTTTAGCTCTGGGCGTCTTAAATAAAATTTAATCGGATTAATTATTTAGTAAACTATGATGATTGCACCAAGCGGAGAGTTATTTCATATGTGAGTTTATTCATCTCTCAGAAGACTTGGATTGGTAGGGTTTCATGAGGTACATGAGTTGAGAGTGATCAGTATACAAATGATACAAACAGTGCTCGAAATTTGCTGATATTATCATATGTATAAAACGAAAACAATACAAGGGCCAATTATTTTATTTTTATTATTATTTTCGCAACTATTATATAAACTAATAAGAACTTGCTTAATTTGATATATATCTAATGTTTTAATAATTAACGTTTAATTTTAATAATTCAGGTATTTAGTATGGCATTAGAGAAATCGTTTATTTTACCATTTCGTATAGTCGCTACATTTACAACGCGTCCAGAAATAATCTCTCACTCTCGTATAGATCAGCTCATTGGATATACAACATTATGAAATATGTATTTGTTCAGCTCTATTTGCAATTCAAGTTATCTCATATTGCCATCATGACAACCGCACACATAATCGCGGACGCAATTAACGTCAAAATTACACTTTGTTCGTATGCGCATTACAAATTACAATATCTCCGTATCGCTATGGTGCAACAAACAATAAGTTCCAAATCCATTGTAAAAATAAACACTTGCGATTGACACTCACTTAGTATTGTTGGACTAAATGATTATTTCGAGTTCGGCAGGTTATCTGTGGTCTAAAATCATTAGCGGTTAGCATTTGAAAACAACACTAATTAATAATTGTGCGATTGCAGCGACAACCTATTTAACGCCTTGTGCAGTTGACATAGACACACGAGATTATTTATTTGTATACATGCAACACTGAAAGTTTCTAGAACTGGCCACTTACCTTAAACATCCTAGTTCTAAAAATTGAACGCTTTGGCTGTAGAATACTTTTTATTTTTAAGTAAGTCGTTTGATTTTTATTCGTGGCGCAATATTGAAATTTGCACGTTTACCTACTGATGGATTTAGGTCGAGAAAATTTTCGATGAATGATTTTTTTACGATTTTCATGTGTTTTAAGCCAACAAGAAAGTTGTCAAAGACTCTCAATTATTAGCATTATGTGTGTGTGTGTGT